>JAMBLF010000463.1:0-270298 GCA_030578115.1 Leucoptera coffeella
GATCACTCGAAGCTTGCGTTTCACTTATATTTTAATTGTATTCCCTTTTCATGCATAGTCACTACATCTTCTTTCAGACCGTTAGGAGTACCTTTAACCGACGATTGAGTATGAGAAGATGTATGAGTGTCAACGGGGTGAAAGTGGTTTGTCAAAATCGGGACAAATGGGAATCCACGATCTCTGCCTACCCCTCTACAAGGAACCAGGCGTGATATGTTTGTATGTATGAAAACATTCTTGTCTATTCCGTATATGTTCTGTAGAGCCAGTTTATTGGTGAAAGGGCCATACGACGAATAACTTAAGCCAAAGGCTGTTCCCTTTAATTTGAATCGGTCTGGCATACATACATAATGTTAGGCGATATTTTCGTAATACTTGTATTGTAGTCAGATGTAGTGAATACATACATAGTTACACATTTACGTTCTTTAATGTCCTGGATATATTGACGACCTCCGTGGCACGATCGGTTAGACACCTGAACGTTAATCGTGAGGGTTCGATTCCCGGTGGAGGCAGAGTTAAGAACTACGCTTTTCTACTGCTTTCCAGTCTGGTCTTCGATAATATATGCTTTATTTGTGTTTATTTATATATAATAAGTATATATTTCTTAAATATACATTCACTAGTACCCTTAACACAAATATGTCCAAATATTATTATTATTATATTTTTGAGACAAGAATATATGATAGAGCATGCGTTACTATGATTGTTAATAAAGTTGGTTTCGACTATATTTCAATAGATTCCATTAACCCTAGTCCCTTAGTCACCTCATACGACATGCCGGAAGAAACTGCAGCTAGTTAGCATTCTTTTTACGTCCCATAACAACATGGGTCCGAAATACCAGAAAGAGATTGAATTTAATAAATAAGATAATAAAATGTCCTCATCTAACTGCACACGTTTGCTTTATTGACATCCATACACCTCTTTTTACACACTCGGCGAGTATAGGTTTATATTTTTGTGTTTTATATACTGTGGTTTATATTTTTTCATAATATCTAGATAAATAGCTATGATCTCTGCCTTTTCTATAAAAGTTCATATGAATGCAAGTAAATAAAAACATATCATATAATCAGCAACATAAAATAATTATTTAGTACTAATCTATGTATATATTAGTATAAATATTACATATATTATCCTACTGATTATATTATCATATGTTTTTATTTACTTGGATTCACAATGAACTTATATGGAGAATATAATTATATAATATTATTTAAATATATATTACTAATAAGCATCCAATACAGCGTCCATAGCAGAAGTGCCTTATTGACCGTAGAGCTTGCACGCCATATTACCCACTCGTAGTCCGTAGCAGCCGTTGTAAAACGAAGAAAGACTTTGCTATTGAAATTCATACTACGAGTAAGCTACGAACTAGGGAGCTTAAAGTTGTGTAAGCTACATGACTTTACATTAACCTTATGTTGTGGAATTTAATGATTTAAAGGAATTTATAAATGTGTCCTCGTTCACGCCTGATTCCCTGTAGAGGGGTAGGCAGAGAACACAGATCTCCCATCTGGCACGATCCTGACCATAAATTACAGTCATTGCTTGTAAATGGCGACATGGCTTACCACCTGTCACATTGAGTACTGTCTTGACCAACAAACACGTGGGTTTGAGGTGGCCTTAGAATTACTACCATCACAATTGCGGAGATGGACACCTGAACCTCTGACTACACGAATGTCTTCGTCTTTAGTCTATAACCCCTAGATTGCAAGTTCTAATTGTAAACGTTTTGTATTGTGTATGTTTTTGTGGCTGTAAATAAACGTATTTTATTACTATTAATCGTATCCAAAGTCGTAGATTTTGTCTATCGATTTTGCAAGCTGAAGTGACAGTGGGCCGGTCACGTCTCTCGCAGAACCGACGACCGTTGGAGCAAAGCGGTTCTCGAATGGCGACCGCGTCTCAGTAAACGTAGCGTAGGACGCCCCCTGCCAGATGGACCGATGACTTAAAAAGGTCGTTGGTAGTGGTTGGCTGAGGGCCACAAGTAATCGTGTTTTGTGGCGTAACCTTGGGGAGGCCTACGTTCAGCAGTGGACTGAAATAGGCTGATTGATTGACTATTAATCGGTAAAACATGCCGGGAAGAACTGGCTTATAATTATCTTCTTTTTACGTCCCTGACTAGCACGGGAGGCGTTTAAACATGTCAATATTTACGCCTGTTTACGTGTCTACATTTCGAAATTTAGAATCGTTCAATATTCAATGAACGGCCCCATTAGTTAAGCCCAAAGTGCAACTTCGACAATTTTCAATGCAATCTCTACAGTCAATATGGGACTCGTGTTATGCAGGTTGGATTAGATGCTTTTGCACAGGCACGCAAATATATCTTTAATACAAACTTGCCTAACGCTCTACAGGGAATCAGGCGTGATGTATATGTATGTACGAATTTGGCTATTTAATTTCTTTTAAGTTAAATAAGTAAGATTTATTGAATTTCATTTCATAATGTACGGTTTGTTACATTATTGTATAACACATAAATAACTATGCAGTAAAAGAGTGCTAATTAGTTGCCTTTCTTCTTGACGACTAAGGGTCTTGGGGTAATGGAATCTATTGAGTGATGTCCTTGAAACCTATCACCAATGATAAACACTACATCACAAACCCAATACTTGCCTAAATTGACCTAGGAGATTATTCGGTCACTGAGGTTCTTTCCTCCTAAAAAGGGACAAAGACGTGAATATATCTCTAGGAAAACAATAGACAAAAAAACAAACACGTTCACTTCCATTAACCCTTGCGGGGTAGTCAGAGGTTCAGGTGTCCACCTCCGCAATTGCAAAGGTAGTGATTCTATGGCCACCTCGAACCCACATGTTGAACAGTTAGTCAGTACTCAATATGACAGGTAAGCCATGTCGGCATTTGACGACCTCCGTGGCGCGATCGGTTAGACACCTGAACGCTATTCGTGGGGTCCCGGGTTCGATTCCCGGTGGAGGCAGAGTTAAGAACTACGCTTTTCTACTGCTTTCCAGTCTGGTCGTTGATTATATATGCTATATATATATATATTTATCTATATATAATATGAATACATTTCTTAAATATACGTTGACTAGTACCCTTAACACAAGTCTTAAATGTACTTACCGAGGGGCTAGTTCAATTTGTGTAATAATGTCCAAATATTATTATTATTATTATTTACAAACATTATTACCTGTTCGGGGAACAAGTAGGTCTCCTCACTATATTTTGTTTCACCGTAGTATTCGACGCATTTCGTTAATGTATTGTTATTAATAATAAAATAATAAATAAGTAAATAACCAATATGTCCTCAATAAGTTGAAATTTTCCACAACTAGAACGACCCCGGTACCCGAGAATGCAAGTAGCGCAATCCTGTGGGTACATAACGGGAGGTACCCGCTTGTGGTTAATGCGAGCGACATGCGGGGTGGGATAGGAAGAAACCGGGATCGTGAAGTATGGCTGTGGTATACATGGGTATTTAGATTCTATTCTTGCTTACAATATATGAAAATACAGGTAACCAAAAATAATTAAAAACTATTGCAAAGGTATTTGTTTATCTCAATTAAACAAATGACAGTCAGATAGACACCATATTAAAAAAGGGTGACGTTAGAAGTACCTATAACTGCCGAGTGTGTATGAGAAGATGTATAAGTGTCAATGAAGCGATAGTGGTCTGTCAGGTTCGGGACAAATGGGGTTCCGTGATATCCGCCTATCCTTTTATGGGAAATCAGGCGTGATGTGTATGTATGTACAAATATTATAGTTGTAAGAGATTCGCTATTTATACTCATGGTTAATAACTAACGGGACTTATCGCGTAAGTTTTTAAATAATAAAGTTACCTTTATTAACCCGACGTTTCGGCTACGTTGCAGCAGCCGTGGTCACGGGCAGGCATTATATAAAAACTTACGCGATAAGTCCTTGTAGTTGTTAATCATGGACAAAAATTAATAATTAAAAAAAGTAGTAGAAAGGCGTTTAGTTAACCGAATAAAAGAAATGAAACTCAGATATACGCCATCTTGAGAAAGAGTGAAGCTAGAAGTAGTATATACGAGTATAATCAACGAGCAGACTGAAAAGTGAAAATCGTTATTCTCAACTCTGCCTCCAACGGGAATCGAACCGAGGACCACCTGTTTTAACGATTACCAAGTCAACTTACAATATTTTCGCACGCCGTGGCTTTACATTAATAATTATATTTAGAACACTATTACACCAATTAAAGAAACCCCTTGGTAAGTTTATTTAAGACTTGTGTTAAGGGTACTAGCCAACGTATTTTTATGAAATATACACTTTACATTACATATTAAGTAATTATTAACTCTGCCTCCACCGAGAATCAAACCCTGGCCCTCACGATTAGCGTTGAAGTGCCACGGTACACTAGTGCAACCAATCACACCACGGAGGTCATCAAAATGTTCACAATATTGGCTCTGTAGTCGTCATGGTCCGTCAACAAAGTCAGCAGCTCAGTGAATGTAGAAAATACAAATAATTATTTTCGGCTGAATATTTAGTTGATTGTGATGCCAAACTGGCTCAATATGTTTGCTTTGGAATTATATTTGCTCCTCAACTGAAACAAGGAAGAGCAGAACTGCAGCTTCGACTTCGTTTTTCTTCAGTTGTAGCGGCTGGCGGCGTTGGTGTAACCATGGCGACTGAATGACAAGTGCATTCTCCATGGCATCGGTGTTTGTACTGGAACCGACATAACCTTAGTGGTGAATGACTTATAATAATAATAATCCTTTATTGAAAACTCCACAATACGTTAAATGACACAATAGTACCGATGAACAATTATACATTAAAAATTTAATAAGAAAAATGTTATACAAGGCTAAGTTATTACATTAAAATTACCAATCAGAATTAAATGTCAGTCAATTAGTGTGTGCCGTGGAGATCCCAAATGGCGTCCAGCTCGGCGGGAATCTACGGAGCGCGGGCTCAGTATATCCACCGATTTTCAGCTGGCAGCTCACAGAGTAAAGTAATATATTAAAGAAACAAAAAAATAATATTGGCTCTATGTTTTACAATAGTCCGCAACTAAAGTGACCCTACCCTGTATCGGCGGCAATCCTCGAAGTACACAAGAGCCTCGCAGCTTAACCCTCGACTTAGCAACTGGAACCTGGGAGGCTGTATTCTGGGACTATAAGGAGCAGACTACACAACCTACCTGTTCCTAACAAGTAATAGTCAGTGTTTGTATCAGTGGGTACAGAGTTCAAACCTAAAAGGATGTACCAATGGAAATAAAGTATAATGAATCTCTATGTAGATTTTCGTAATAAAATATATTTTTGAGAAATGCACCGAATACTACGGTGAGGGAAACATCGTGAGGATACGCAGATAATTTCCAGCAGGATAAGCAGAGACTATCAATCGCCACCTGGAACGATCTTTACAAGAATGTTAAAAAAAACTACAAGAGTTTCTCAAATTTTTCTCATATTAAACTTGTTCAAACTATACCCTATTAAGCCTTCAGAATAAGGCTCTATTTGCAGGCATTTGCAGTGCAGGTATTTTTCAGGCACCCAGTTCATTGTTAGAAAGTACAGGCTCTATTTCGGATCGGCTACCACCAGATTTATTGAACTTACACATTCGTAGATCGGAATCCGTAGTATGGAAATGGGTATGTGATTTTAAATTCCTTTTTGAAGGAGGTGAATAAGGGACTTAGAGTGGATTGAAAAAGCCTACATACAGAAAATAATGTATAATACGGTGAGGGAAAAACATCGTGAAGAAACCAACCTGTTCCCAGAACAGGTAATAGTTAGTGCTTGTAAATGGCGACATGGCTGACCACCTGTCACATTGAGTACTAACTATCTGGTTAACACGTGGGCTTGAGGTGGGCATAGAATTACTACCTTCGCAATTGCGGAGATGGACACCAGAGATAATGTAAAATTAAGAGTTTCTTTATCATATAATATGTCTTCTCTTTAAATCGTCTTTTTAAATAATTTAACATAAATTTAATTAGGTTCAAGTTGTCCCGAGCTAGTCCGTTACTTTAAAATAATACTAACTATCAACTGCTCTTCTCGACATGTCATAGTTAATGTCGAAAAGAGCGTAAATGGGTTAATGGAATCTATTGGGCAATGAGCTATCAGATTGCTATATTAAAGATTGTTCTATTTGACATCACAACCTCAACATTCATACTAAACCGTGACCAAGGATAGTTTGGAGGTTCTGTCCTTCTCAAAGGGATTAAAGGACGTACATTTGTATGCATGTATGTTCAATCTTAGTTAGTTAACACCATGAAGAAATGCATCTATTTCTACTACTAGCGACATCTCAACTTTCTCAACGCAAAACAAAGAAAGCAATCGACTCCCCGCAAGTACCCCTGAAGGGCCATTAGTATAATCTCGTGCTTAACCCAACACCCAAGCAGAATATAAAATTGAATCAAAACATCCCGGGCATTAACATAAAACATGCTCCGCATATACCCTCGGCGGTTATAAATCGCAGAAAGTGTCCCGTCATTGTGGAGTTGTATGGGAAGGACAAATTGTAATTATATAGTTACGCTTTCGGGGTAGTCTGAAGTTCAGGAGTCCATCTCCGCAACAATTAGGTTTCCTGAAGATATATTCCCTCACCGTAGTGTAAGTATTTTGTACATGTATTTTTATTAGGAAAATGTTCATAGAAATTCAATAAACTTCATTTCCATTGGTACATGCTCAAGCGGGATTTGAACCCTGTACCCACTTATACAGAGTCAAGCCCCAAACGACTAAAATACGCTGAATGTATGCTGTAAATAAGGCGTGCAAGTTAAAGACGTAAAAAGAATGTTACTACTTGTTGTTTTTCCCGGTATGTAAAACTATGGGACTAGGGGTGAAAGAAATCTATTGGAAGATGGGCTAGCAACCTGTCACCATGTTGACATCACAACCTCAATTTTCATTAGAACATGATCAATACGTATAGATTCATATACTCGTATAAAAGAAGATCCATATTATTTCTTTACATTTAACTTAACGAAAGTATATGCGCTACTTTGCTTTAAGTACAGGCTATTATATTACATACTTCTTAAGTCACCCTTTTTCAATACATTGTCTATCTGACTGTCATATGTCTCATTGGGCTAACCTCTACGTAACTGCCCTTCCACCTCACCCACAAATATTCCTTTTGTCAATCTACTATCATTCATCCGCATAACATATGCTTTAAACTCCATGTTTCAATTGTTTTCAAAGCATACATTGTATGAAGAACAGGAAAGCATGTATGCGAAGGTTAATTGGGTGTGAGTGAAGCATGAGGTTTGTCAAGATCGTTCCAGGTGGCGATTGATATTCCCTTATCTCTATAGAGGCGTGAATATATGTACATATGTATTTTTAATAATATAATATAATAATATTTGGACATTATTACACCAATTGAACTAGCCCCTTGGTAAGTACATTTAAGACTTGTGTTAAGGGTACTAGTCAACGTATATTTAAGAAATGTATACTTATTTTACATAAATAAATACATATATAGCATATATAATCAACGACCAGACTGGAAAGCAGTAGAAAAGCGTAGTTCTTAACTCTGCCACCACCGGGAATCGAACCCAGGACCCCACGATTAGCGTTCAGGTGTCTAACCGATCACGCCACGGAGGTCGTCAAGTTTCAATACATAGTAGTCAGAACACTAACTTTACTTTACACAGTAGTTTTACAATGAGAGTGGTTGTAAAAATAGGATTAAACTACTACCTTTGAAATTGCTTTACCCGTGCAAGGCTTTAGCTTAACTACTAGAAGGCTAACCTTGGTTTAGTGCTAGTGTAAGACGTAATGCTAACTAGCTGCCGTTCCTTAGCATGTTGTATTGGGTGACTAATGGATTAGGGGTATAAGGAATCTATTGGGTGATGGGCTTGCAACCTGTCACCGATGTTTCATATGACATCAAAGATTTAATATTTATGCTTAAGATGTCCGAGGAGATTTAAGAACTTCTAAGTTGTGTCTATCCTGAAAAGAATTGAAGGGCGTAAATATATGTATATGTATGAATGTATAAACATCAAAAATATGTATGGTTCTATCCGTCCGGAAAGGGATAAAAGGACGTGAATGTATATGTATATTGGTCTTGTGAATAACATTTGGTACTTTATTACTACTGCATCACTCATCAAATTCAAAAAAGTGTTCAACCATTAACTCTTGCGGTGTATTCAGAGGTTCAGGTGTCCATCTCCGCAATTGCGAAGATAGTTATTCTATGGTCACCTCGAACCCACGTGTTGACTAGATAGTCAGTACTCAATGTGACAGATGGTAAGTCATGTCGCCATTTACAAGCACTAATTATCACCTGTTCGGGAAACAGGAAGATTCAAAGCATTTCATAAATGTATTTTTATTACGAAACTTCATTTCCATTGGTACATGCTCAAGTGGAATTTGAACCCTGTACCCTCGATACAGAATCAAGCCCCAAACAACTGAGCTATGTCAAATTAGCTGATCACTCAGCTGAGCCATAATCCCTTAGTTCCCAAGCAAGCAAAAATAAAGAACGGCAGCTAGTTATCATTCTTACCTCCCAGACTAGCAAGGAAGAAGTATACTAATACTGATTTTATTTATTATGAGAGACCGGGTCATATCACGATAAATTAATAAAGATATCTGATTACTTTTATTTTTGCCCGACGTTTCAACCCAGTTGCATAGGCCGTGGTCGCGGGAAGAAAATAAAGGTAATCAGATATCTTTATTAATTTATCGTGATATGACCCGGTCTCTCATAGTAAATAAAATGAGTATAAATCGCGAGTGTTTAAAGTAACTTTACTATAGTACATTCGCATTAAGAAAATAGTGACGTCATCATGTCCCCACGATTTGACCAATGAAACGTGCTAACGGTTGTCTACAATTGGTCAATGTGAATTGTTTTCTCATTAACTAACGTGTTATTGGTCAGTTTAACCTCTATATATAATGACGTCACTATTTACTTAACGTGAATAGACTGTAGTACTGGTCCATCTTTAATGTTATTAAGTATTCCCTGCCCTATAGCATAGTCCGGCATTCGAATCTCTTAAGTTGCAACTCAAACTCAGTGCTACGAGAGGGTTCGTTACAAAACGCTACGGACACTGTTGGTATTTTCGTAGCTTTGGGATTTGACTGGAAAATGTAATATAGATGTTTATAGTAATGATATTTGGACATTATTACATCAGTTGAATTAGCCACTTCGATAAGTACATTTAAGACTTGTTCGGGGTACTGGTCAACGTATATTTAAGAAATGTATACATATTATGTATAGATAAATACATATATAGCATATATAATCAACAACCAGAATAAAAAGCGGAATCAAAGAGTAGTTCGCAACTCAGCCTCCAACGGAAATTGAACCTGGCACCTCAAAATAAGCTAAACGCTTATTTTGAGGTGAGGTGAGGTAGTTACAAATTGCGCTACGGAGGTTGTCATAACCGTATCAGTAACTTCTGCGGTGTGAACGGATCGTGAGGTACCAGGTTCGAGTTCCAGGTGGAGGCAGAGTTAAGAAAGATGCTTTTGTTCTGCTTTACAGTTTAATTCTTGATTATACACTGCTATACATATAATGAAATTCTTGTTTTTAATTCAAGGAGCATAAGGTTCACTTTGTAAAATAATTAAAAACAATTTCAATGACCAGACTGGAAAGCAGAAGAAAAGCGTAGTTCTTAACTCTGCCTCCACCGGGAATCTTTGGGACCTCACGACTAGCGTTCAGGTGGCTTATCTATCGCGCCACGGATGTCGTCATATCAAACTATGTAGGAGTATTATAATAGTAGTTTCAAACACAACCCACATCCGTAGCAAATCCGTAGCACGCAACACAAGTTGTGTTTTTGAAGAGCTCGTTAGACGTACTACGAGTGTTTTAGATTCGCGAACATTGTAGTGGTTTGCTAACTTTAAACTCTATTACAAAGAGATAGAGTACAATTTTCTACGTTAACTGAAGCCTGGGTTTGGCCAATAAGGTTTGTTGAGATTAAATAAAATATTTTTCTGTTAAGTTACTCTTTTATGATATAAAAGCGGCTGTAGCCCAGTCGGTAAGACCTTGGACTTCGTATGAGAAAGGTCCTAGGTTCGAATTCCGACTCTGGCATGTACCAATGAATGAAATTCTAATATGTCTTTTTCATTTACGTACATAATTTACAGTCGCTAACGGTGATAAGAAAACATCGTGAGGAAACCTGCCTATCCCTCAGGATAGGTAATAGTCAGTGCCTATATACAACGATACGGATCACTACCTCTCACTTTGGGTGCTGTCTATCTAGTGATACGTGGGCTTCGAATGACCCATACCTAACATGCCTTTGAAATTTCGGAGATGGCCATTCAAGCCTCTGACTACCCCGCCATAATAAAAAAAGGGAGTGTGTATACACAAGTCGTGAAGCGTATGTTGTATGTGTTGTTACTCTTTTTTGTTAATCTTAGGCGTTTTTCCAGGTACAATTTACCTACAGAGATTTCGTATCAAATACAACATAATATAGAATGTTGCATATATTCACTTCACTGCCACTCCAGTAGAATAGGTAGAGAATATCGACCGCCACCTGGAGTAATCCTGACAAATTCATCTTGTTTCACTCACACCCATTAACCTTCTCATACATGCTCTTCTGTTCTTCACTATGTGCACATTAGAATATAAAACATTAGTATACTGTTTATGTTTTTAAGTATGGTTTGGACATGTTATGCGGATGAATGATAGTAGATTGACCAATATAATATAATATGTGGGTGATGCGGAAGGGTGGTTACGTAGGGGCCGGTCGGACTGACTTTACACTTTACTGACCTATAACTGCCGAGTGTGTATGAGTGTCAATGAAGTGAAAGTGGTTTGTCAGGATAGGGCTAGATGGGGATCTGTGATATCTGCCTTCTCGTATGTATACTGATGACTAGTTTAGTAAACTATGATAATAATTTGTAACATTTCTTGTAGGCATGTTGTACTAGTGACTAAAAGGTTAGGTTCCGTACTAACTTAACCCATCTGCCTTAAAAATAATGAATCTTATTGTAGTGTATATTCTAAGCAGTCTCCCCCACCAAACCTACCTTCTACTTTTGGTCTAGTCAGACTTACATATAATAATAAAGCATTTATTTACAGCTACAAAAACATACACAATACAAATATTTTACAAATGAAACTTACCAACTAGGGGGTATATCTTGTGCATGTTATTGTCGCAGCAAAAACGTTTTAACTCAGCCGGGTATGTTATGTTTGTATACATACAAGTCTTTTAATTGCTTTCAAGATGAATAAAATCTCAGAAACATTATAATATCTCCTTTCAGTGAGAATGTAGGGATTGCGATGTCAAATGCAACTTTGGTGAAAGGTCTACTTAAGACAACCACCGTGGCGCAATCGGTTAGACAACTGAACGCTAATCGTGGGGTCCCGGGTTCAATTCCCGGTGGTGGCAGAGTTAAGAACTACGCTTTTCTACTGCTTTCCAGTCTGGTCATTGATTATATATGCTATATATGTATTTATCTATATATAATATGTGTACATTTCTTAAATATACGTCGCCTAGTACCCTTAACACAGTCTCAAATGTTCTTACCTAGGGACTAGTTCAATTGGTGTAATAATGTCCAAATATATTTAAAAAAAAAAATCGACGTAGCTCAGTTGTTTGGGGCTTGGCTCTGTATCAGTGGGTACAGGGTTCAAATCCCGCTAGAGCATGTACCAATGGAAATGAATTTTAATGAATTTCTATGTACATTTTCGTAATAAAAACACATTTACGAAATGCATCGAATTATGCGGTGAGGAAAACATCGTGAGGAAACCTACCTGTTCGTCGAACAGGTAATAGTTTGTGCTTGTAAATGGCAACATGGCTGACCACCTATCACATTGAGTACTGACTATCTGGTTAACACGTGTGTTCGAGGTGTCCATAGAATTACTACTTTCGCAATTGCGGAGATAGACATCTGAACCTCCGACTACCCCGCAAGGGTTAATGGTCGTGAATGCGTTTGTTTTGTTTGTTTGTTTGTTCGTATATTTTTTATTATTATTATAGGCCTAAAGATTTCATTAACGTCTAGTTACTCAGTGGCTTCGCACAACATGTCAAGAAGATCGGAAGCTATTTAGCATTCTTTTTACGTCTCAGCTAGTATGGGACTTCAAATATAATTATAACTGTATTTCATTAATTTGCAGTTTGTAAATTTCATATTGATATATAAGTAGGTACATAAAACATAAACAGACAGAAACTGTTCAACAAACATAATAAAACTAAATACGTACAAATGAAATCAAAAAAAAGAAACTTAAATCTTTTAAAATGTAAATATTTCCACAGCACCACTAGTGTTCCGAATTTAGCACCTAGAAGCAAAAGCCTACAACTTATATTATTACAAATACATAATTGTTTTGAATCCTCCATATAAGCAATATACATACAATAGCCATACATATACATATGTATGTGTATGTGTGTGTGCTGATATGAATAATGGATGTCTTCATGAAAGAGTAAACAAGTAACTGGATATGAAATTAAATCCATTGAGCCGGTGAAGCCTGTTCGTAATTTTGCTAAACTCTTTTGAGCAAAGATTTAATAATATAGATAGGCTCAATATAAAAAATACACTACACTGTCATGAACATAATAATTATGTGAAACGGTGAGAGAAAATATCGTGATGATACCTGCCTCAGTATAGGTAACAACCAGGGTCTATATACGGCGATACGGTTAACTACTTATCACGTTAGATGCTGTCTAACGCGGGCTTCGAGTGACACATGCCTTCTAAATTTCGGAGATAGGCACTCAAGCCTCTGACTACTCTGCCACAGTAAAAAAAGTGTGTATATACAAATTTAGTGTATGTTATGTTACATCATATTGACACTTTTACGTTCATATTATCTATTTATCTATATATAATAATATTTGGACATTTTACACCAATTGAACTATCCCCTTGCTAAGTTCATTTAAGACTTATGTTAAGGGTACTAGTCAATGTAAATTTAAGTAATATATACTTATTATATATAGAGACATACATATATAGCATATATAATCAACGAACAGACTGGAAAGCAGAAGAAAAGCGTAGTTCTTAACTCTGCCTCCTGGAATCTTTGGGACCTTACCATTAGCGTTCAGGTGTCTAACCGTCATATATAAGTCATATACTAGACCCATCTCATACACACACTTCACTGCTAGATTTTTCAAACTCTTCACACGATGATTAATGCGCCATAGCCTTGCTACGGGCGATTAGGACCACCCTTTCACACCCAATCAGTTTGGGCATAAAATGACATTACACACGCACCTTTATCTTTGCGAGGGTAGACAGATAATGGGAGTTTGTTTTGGGATAGAAGAAAAACTTATAGACGGGAAATATATTCGAAAATAGATATCACTACATAGGATAAAACAAAGTCGCTCTCTTTGTCCCTATGTCCCTTTGTATGCTTAAATCTTTCATACTACGCAACGGATTTTGATGCGGTTTTTTTAGATAGAGAGATTCAAGAAGAAAGTTTATATGTATATTAACATCCATTTAATGGTGGAGTAGGCTATATATTTTATACCCGTGCAAAGTCGGAGCGGGTCACTAGCATTTAATTTAAAAAAATGATGCTAGAATACGCCGAGTGTGTATGAGTGTCGATGAATCGAATTTATACTAGCAGAAATATTCACGACGACTTACTCTTGTAGGGTAATCACAGATGTGCCTTAACGTAAATGTTAAGTTAGTTATTGCATATTACGTAGGGGCCGGCCAAATAAGACATAAACAGTCAGATAGACGCTATATTGAAAATGGTAACGTTAGAAGTAACTATAATCGCCGAGTGTGTATGAAGAGGTGTATGAGTGTCAATGAAGCGAAAGTGGTCTGTCAGGATGGGGACAGATAAGGATCCGTGATCTCTGTCTGAATCAGGCGTGATGTGTATGTATGTATGTTACTTAAGATGTTAGCTATCTTTTAAATAATGAATTTGATGTGACTATTAATGGTGGACCGATGAACTGAAAAAGGTCGCTGATAGTGGTTGTCTGAAGATCACGAGTGATCGTGTTTTGAAGCGTACTCTTGGCAAGGCCTACGTCCAGCAGTGGACTGACATAGGCTGATTGATTGATTAATAATTTTCTTTATTATGTAAGAGATTCATTCATAGCTGTGCGCCATTTTAATATTGCTAAAAGTAAAGTTAATAAGCGTTAAGTCCCGTTCGTTATGAATCATGAGTAGCTATAAATTGCGAATCTCTTAAAATTATAATTGCTAAAAGTGTTAAAGGAATTCAGCAAGATTCTGTTAACCCCGAAAGGTTTAATATGTCGTGATTTTACGTGTTGTTATATGTTAAACATTTCCCTTAACATGTAACGTTGAATATTTTGAGCCGTAATTAAAATCGTGTCGTATTAATTTTACGTAACGTTTAAGCGTTAAATTTTCGTGACAAATTTCGTGTCAAAATTTACATACATACATAGTCACGCATATTATTTCAAAAGGGGTTGATAGAACAAAGATTTGTATGAGAACTTTAGTTTCATTTAATATAACAGTCTTGTTCGAGATGAAAGTATAGTTATGTAAGTTATGTATATGGCGACATGGCTTACCACCTGTCACATTGAGTACTGATTATCTGGTCAACACGTGGGTTTGAGGTGTCCATAAAACTACTACCTTCGCAATAGCGGAGATGGAAACCTGAACATCTGACTACCCTGCAAGGGTTAATGGTCGTGAATACGTCGTCTTTTGTTATGTACGATAATATTATTAGGAATGTATTTATTTGACTTTATTTAGTATATTGACACAAACTTATATGATAACTAACAATGAGAGTAACAATTTGTATAGCAGAATGATTTAGGAGCCTACTAAAAGGTTAATAATAATATATTTATTTTAATAATAAATAGACATATAACAGTCAGATAGACGCTATATTGAAAAAAG
Source organism: Leucoptera coffeella (assembly GCA_030578115.1). Classification (NCBI taxonomy): domain Eukaryota; kingdom Metazoa; phylum Arthropoda; class Insecta; order Lepidoptera; family Lyonetiidae; genus Leucoptera; species Leucoptera coffeella. The sequence continues at coordinate 15,198 of JAMBLF010000463.1, forward strand.
GTGACGTTAGGAGTACCTATAACCACCGAGAGTGTATGAGAAGATGTATGAATGTCAATGAAGCGAAAGTGGTCTGTCAGGATCGGGACAAATGGGGATCCGTGATCTCTGCCTACAGGGAATCAGGCGTGATGTGTATGTATGTAAAAAGACAAACGCTTTATCGACCTTTAACCCATGCGGGGTAGTCAGAGGTTCAGGTACATATCTCCGCGATCGCGCAGGTAGTAATTCTATGGCTAACTAAAACCCACGTGTTGACCAGATAGTTAGTGCGTGTTAATCAATGTCTGTCACATTGATTAACACGCAAGCCATGTCACGATTCACAAGCACTTACTACGAGCTGTTCGGGGAACAGGTAGGTTTCTTCACGATGTTTTCCCTCAACTCTTACCGTCATCACGAGCCATAATAAATAACATATTATAATATTATTATTCATTCAATTAACAACAAGGTTCTAATCAAAACCAAAAATCTAAAAAAATTAAAGATAAATAAAAAACAAGCCTTTCAAACAAATCAATCGGGTGATAGGCTAGCAACCTGTCACTCAAGTACAATATTAAACGGAACGGGACCTAACGGGACTTATCGCGTAAGTTTTTATATAATAAACTCGGGTTGATAAAGGTAACTTCACTACATAGTATAAAACAAAGTCGCTTTCTTTGTCCCTATGTCCCTTTGTATGCTTAAATCTTTGAAACTACGCAACGGATTTTGATGCGGTTTTTTTTATTAGATAGAGTGATTCAAGAGAAAGGTTTATATGCATAATAACATCCATTAAATAGTAGAGTAGGCTATATATTTTATACCCGAGCGAAACCGGAACGGGTCACTAGTTATTATATAAAAACTTACGAGATAAGTCCCGTTAGTTATTTATGAATGAATGCATGTACAAATGTATACACGCAGCTGATTACACTAACCATAGTCCCATACCCGCAGTCGCATGCATGTAATAATGCTGAGGGCCACTCGATCGGCCAGTCTAGTGTTTGCACACGCCCTGGACTGTCATCCACTCAATTCGCCGAATTGATTCGTTACCACGACGTGAGAAGAGGTAAGAGGTGGTATTTCTACGAGATTAATTATTTGTATTTAAATTTATTATATTATTTAATTTTGATGCATCTACTTTCGAATAGGCAGAGAATATTGGTCGGGACTTTAAAGGGTTTAGTTTTTTTTTTTACGCATTAATAGAAAACCCTGGTCCAATCCTGGTCATTAATAGAAAAACCAGGATTTTCAATTAGTGCGTCCTACCTGTAATGACATACGGTGCCGAAACTTGGAACATGACAGTCGACATGACTCAGCGAGCAATGGAACGTTCGATGCTGGGTATCTCGTTAAGAGATAGAGTCCTGAACGAGATTATCCGGCAGAGAACCAAAGTCGTAGACATTGTCTATCGACGTTGCAAGCTGAAGTGGCAGTGGGCCGGTCACGTCTGTTGTAGAACCGATGACTTTTAGAGCAAAGCGGTTCTCGAATGGCGGTCGCGTCTCCGTAAACGTAGTGTGGGACGCCCCCCTGATAGATGGACCGATGAGCTGAAAAAGGTCGCTGGTAGTGATTATATGCATTAATAGTGTTTGGCTAAGAACTATGTTTTCATTATCATTATCATTTATTATCCAACATACCACATCCAATCATTCCTAATTCTTGTATGTCATCAATCTGTAGCAATATTGTCATAGATGACAAAAGGTATTGTCCTGGTCTCTAATACAAGGGAATAAGGTTGGGATTTGAAGGCTTTTGTCTTTGATTTCAAGTGGCTGTCTGTAGTGACTGATGGTTGAATTATGTGATTAAGTTCACTAGTTCACTATTAGTGGTATGGGAGTACTGAAATTTAAATAGCTTAGGACACTATAACACTTATTGAACTAGCCCCTTGGTAAGTTTATTTCATATTTTTAGTACTAGCCAACGTATATGAAGGAAAAATATACTTATTATAGAGATAGTTATATAAGTTTCGTTTTAAAGTATTAGGAAACATATATTTAAGAAATGTAGACTTATAATTATGATAGTGTAAGTACACTATATTTGACGACCTCCGTGCCGCGATTGGTTAGCTGCCTGAACGCTAATCGTGAGGTCCCGGTTTTGATTCCCGTTGGAGGCAGAGTTAAGAACTACGCTTTTCTCCTGCTTTCCAGTCTGGTCGTTGATTATATATGCTATATATGTATTTATCTATATATAATAAGTACATATTTCTTCAATATATGTTGACTAGTACTTTAATTCTTTAGTCAACGTATATTTTAGAAATATGTAATTAGGATACATAGATAAATACATATGACCAGACCAGACTGGGAAGCAGTAGAAAAGCGTAGTTCTTAACTTGCCTCCACCGGGAATCTTTGGGACCTCACGATTAGCGTTCAGGCGTCTAACTGATCGCGCCACGGAGGTCGTCAAATATTGGGGTCGTGATGTCCTATGGGACATTGGTGACAGGTTGTTAGCCAATCACCCAATTGATCTCTTTTAGCCCTAGTCCCTTAGCCGCGTCTTGGGCTGGGAGGAACGGCAGCTAATTAGCATTTTTTTATATACCATACATACATTGTTTCTGTAAAATTTGGTTTTGTAACTGGCACTGGGCAAAAATCCTGAAAGCCTGAGTTTCTTGTTGGTTCTTCTCCGAGCCAGGGCTTCCGAACCAACGGTAGAATTAAGATGCTAAGAGACAACCAGTGTCAGGCAAATGTTTTGACTTTCAATGAATGTACTGTACTTGTACTTATGTTTTTTTATTTCTTTATTAAGCCATTCACCACTAAGGTTATGTCGGCTGAAGTACAAACACTGATGCCATGGCGTTTGCACTTGTTATTCAGTCGCCATGGTTACACCAACACCGCCAGCCGCTACAACCAAAGGAAAACTAAATCGAAGCTCCAATTCTTCTCTTCCTTGTTCTTTGGTTCGTTCTAGTTGTGGATCCAAATATAATCCCAAAGCGAACATATTTAGCCAGTTCGGCATCACAGTTGACTAAATATTCTGCCGAAAATAATTATTTGTATTTTCAACTTTCACTGAGCTGCTGACTTTGTTGACAATCCATAGACGACTGTGTACTTATGTTGAATAAAAGCATTTGACATTGACATACTAGCTCGGCCCTAAATTACTAATCACATAAATCGTTACTCCTAATTGTCTATGACAAAATATTTTATATATGAACATTTCCGTTCTCCAATATTTATTAAAAACGGTTAAAAGGTGCCGTTAGAAGAACCTATAATATAAGCGCCGAGTGTGTATAAAGAGGTCTCTTGATGTCAACGAATTCCTTAGTCAGGATCAGGATATACTGGTATCTATTATCTCTGCATACATCCGTAGGGATAATGGCGTGATATTCATAAATATATACACCTCATGCCTGATTCCCTATAAAGGGGTAGGCAGAAATCACAGATCGCCATTTGTCCCGATCCTGACAGACCACTTTCGCTTTATTGACATTCGTTCATCTTCTCATACACTTTCGGCGGTTATTGGTACTCCTAACGTCACTTTTTTTCAATATAGCGTCTATCTGACTGTTATATGTCTTATTAGGCTGGCCCCTACGTAACCGCCTTTACATTTCTGACAGACCCTTTCGCTTCATTGACACTCATACATCTTCACACGTACATTGGCGTGATATGTATGTAGGTATGTACTTATAAAGGGGCTCATACATTCTAAGTCTAGAATCTAGGTCATCTTAATTCCTAATTGGGTCAGATTGTGTGATTGAGGCTTTACTTAGCTACCTATTCTATAGACCTATATATGGATTCACATTGTTTTTTTTCTTTGACCACCTCCGTGGCGCGATCGGTTAGAAACCTGAACGCTAATTGTAGGGTCCCGGATTCGATTCCCGGTGGAGGCAGAGTTAAGAACAACGCTTTTCTACTGCTTTCCAGTCTGATCGTTGATTATATATGCTATATATGTATTTATCTATATATAATATGTATTCATTTCTTAAATATACGTTGACTAGTACCCTTAATACAAGTCCTAAATGTACTTACCAAGGGGCTAGTTCAATTGGTGTAATAATGTCCAAATATTATTATTATTATTGTAGTGGACAGGATCTTGGAAATATTTTACCAGGGGCCTTAGTCCACTAATGCTTTTAGTACTACCGCAGTTCAATATCAGATCAGTACTGTGAAGTTGGTAGAGGTAAAACAAAACTGTTAAATTTGACCATTAAAATCGGCAAAAGTGTCAATTAAGGGTATGTCGGAATACCACCGTTGGCAGTGTGAATTTCACACAATCAACATTAGCTGATACAAATCCTATTCATACTTGCGCGGGGTTGCCATGTACGTTTGGTTCCATTAATGTAAATTATTATGCATATAATTAATTCATTTCTCTATTTGTGTATATGTATTACTGCGTCTAGTGTGAATAAAAGTTATTTTATTTTAAATTTTGCTTAAAAAATGGCGAAATTTGTTACTTTTGGTCATTCACTACCAACTTCACACTATTACTGATCTGATATTGAACTGATATTTAATAAACGGCATTAGTGAGCTAAGGCCCCAGTTTCTCAGTCACTTTTCAAAGTAATATCCTCCTCATAATATGAATATGGAATATCAGTGGGAGGTTGCTAACCCATTGCATATTACTCGTATATTTCATTACCCTTTTAGTCTACTTGAGACATTTCAATATGACAGGCAGCTAGTTATCATTATAATTACGTTCCATACTACCACCCAATATATATATATATACTAGCGACCCGCTCTGACTTCACACGGGTATAAAATATATAGCTTACTCCAGTATTTAATGGATGCTATTATACATATAAACCTTCCTCTTGAATCACTCTATCTATTGAAAAAAAACCGCATCAAAATCCGTTGCGTAGTTTCAAAGATTGAAGCATACAAAGGGGCATAGGAACAAAGAAAGCGACTTTGTTTTATACTATGTAGTGATATACCTGTAAAATTATTACTGATTTAAATTTCAGTTTCCTTTAGTTGCCGTTTAAATATCAGCTGATTACATCTCTATAGTCCCAACTTAACAGATTTCTGAATAGAAGGAGTCATAACGGAATAGTTAGGGACTAGGAAGCGTTTAATTAGTCTGCCCACGGATGTAAATGCGCCCGCAACGGGAAGAGAAGGTGTAGAAATAATACGGGTAGAAGTGGATGTAAAGTTTTATTACGAAGTCCATGCGTCGTCGTCTATGGTTCGTCAACAAAGTCAGCAGCTCAGTAAAACTTGAAAATACAAATAATTATTTTCGGCTGATTATTTAGTCAATTGATGCTAAACTGGCTTAATAAGTTTGCTTTGGGATTATATTTGTATCATTAACTGGAACGAAGCGAAGAATAAAGAAGAGCTGAATTGGAGCTTCGATTTCGTTTTTCTTCGGTTGTAGCGGCTGGCGGCGTTGGTGTAACCATGGCGACTGAATAACAAGTGCAAAAGCCGTGGCATCAGTGTTTGTACTTGAGCCGACATAACCTTAGTGGTGGTGAATGGCTTCATAAAGAGTTTAAAAAAAAAGTCCATGCTTCTACTTCATAGATATATTATAACACTTGTTTTATTTTATCATAATCACTATCTATCACGTTGGGTGCTGTCTATCTAGTGATACGCGGGCTTCGAATGACCCATACCTAACATGCCTTCAAAATTTCGGAGATGGGCAATCAAGCCTTTGACTACCAAGCCATAATAAAAAAGGGAGTGTGTATACACAAGTCGTCAAGCGGATGTATGTATTATTACAAGCCATTTCTACACCTTTTTAACTCTATAGTATACATTTAAAATAAGGCGGGAACGGGCGCTTCCGGCCCACACTTGCGGCCGGAACCTCCAGCTACGAATGTTGCCAACAGCTGCTACGATTCACTACGAAAAGTTGGGCGGAATCGTAGCTACTACGACTATGGTTATACAACTTCTATTATAAAATTTTATTTTTGTATTTGAAACTCTCCAACCCAGCGTGGAGATTAGGGCAATACCCCTCACCAAACAAAATGACGACATTCAATAAGATTTGTCATTTGGGGGAGGCCTATGTCCAACAGTGGATTGATACAGGCTGATGATGATTTGAAAGAAGATTATAAAATAGTTTTTCTATTAATTTTTGATAGTAGAAAAGGTAGACGTTCAGATATATGAGCTTCTAACTTCTCAAGTAAGAGCCTTAATTATATATGTACAACCTTTTCTCATCTGTTATTATTCGGAAGGGTAGGTCAAATATCTTTTTTTACCATAAATAATTACTTTTACGATTAACTTCATGAAGAAATTGGTATGATATTTGATAAATACTATTGCTTACTAGCCAAGAGCCAGACAATAGCCTGAATAGTCGTACTGAATGAAAATAGTTAGCCCCTTTACACGGCGCTCGAAGAAAAAGAATTTCTAATCAATAACATTTTTAATTTTTATTTCATTAGATGCTTACTATGTGATTAACACGTGACTTTTAATCTACATATTACGCCCGTTTCCCTTAATCACGGATCTATCATCTCACAAACCACCTTATCATACACACTCGTTAGGAATGGCATTGAATAAATTAGGAATTAAGAATAGAATGATATGGGAAGGTTGCGGTTTGAAGGAAGATGTAGTGACTAAGGTTGAAAAGGGCATGCTTCGATGATTTGGACATGATATTGATAATGAATTAGTAGATTTATAAAGGGAATATATGTGAATGTAGTGGAAGGGCGGTTACGTTACGGCCTAGTAATAATATGACAGTCAGTTACCTCTAGACACCCAACCGCATTTCACCGGCATTGATTCTTGAGTGAATCAACCCTCATTAAAAGCGTGAGGCCTGCCTCCCACCTGTTCCCACCAGAAATTAACGTGAACTTTCACATTGTTTCACCGTTTGTTCTGCATAAACAAAAGTTGGTAAGTGTTGAATTTACATTCAATTTGGGAAAGATTCACTCCGAAATGTCATTAAATATTAACAAAAACAAACAGTTTTATGGTATTTTTACAGTAATCATTAGTGTGAAGTTTACATATTTACATATATTTACGCCTTTACTTTGAAAAGAGACTATTATATAAATCTCTTTTGCTTCACTTACACCCACTAACCTTCAGGTTTTGATGTTGCAAATGACATTAACAACTCTCATATTTAAGCTAAAAGTCATCCCAAGCGTCTATACATTCGAAAAGGGACGTTTTATATAGGTACATATATTCAAATACATTCACGTACTTTAATCCCTTTTGAAGGTGATAGGACCTTAGAAAGACGGTAATATCTCTTAAATCAGATTTTAGCAACAATATTGGGGTTTTAATATCATATGCAGCATTGGAAACAGATGCTAGCCCATCACCCAATAGATTTCATCATCTTGTACTGAAAAAAACGGCAGGTAGTTAGCATTCATTTTACGTCCCAGACTAGCATGAGCCAGCAATCTATGTATGTTAAGTAACGAACTAGGCTACAGTAGCTACATCACGTTTCACGACTTGTGTATACACACTCCCTTTTTTATTGTGGCGGGGTAGTAAGAAGATTGGAGGAGGATCTCCGAATTATCGAACGTTTTTATGTATGGGCCACTCGTACGTAAATGAAAAACACATTCTTTTATTCATGGGTGCATGCCAGACCGGAATTTGAACCTAGGCCCTCTTTAAGAAGTCAGAGATCTTACCCACTTGGCTACAGCCTCAATTAAAATTAAGGCACTAATGTAATAATGAGAAGCATGTAAGGAGTGACGTTGAATGTTAGAATTAAAAATAGTGTGATAAGGGAAGGTTGCGATTTGAAAGAAGATGTAGTGACTAAGATTGAAAAGAGCATGCTTCGATGGTTTGGACATTTTATGCGGATGAATGATAGCAAATTGACAAAAGGAATATATATGAGTGAAGTAGAAGGGCGGTTACGTAGGGGCCGGCCTAATAAAACATATAACAGTCAGGTAGACGCTATATTGAAAAAGGATGACGTAAGGAGTACCTATAACCACCGAGTGTGTATTTATCTAGTTGTTCTTTCATTCAATGTCACTCCTAACATGCTTCTCAGTGTGCATTTCGACGGCATTGATTCTACTTTGATCTTATGCCATACCCAACTTTCACGACCATAAGTCAATGTTGGAACCAGCACAGCCCTATGGATAGCCATACGTGCCGATTGAGAAACCAGCTGGTTCATAACACTATACATGGCCCCATTAATCTTATGTGTATGTATGTAAGTCACTAAGCAGACTAGTTACCTTCGTTACGAAAACAAGCATTAATGTATTCGGGCGCACTAAACGCTGTTTAATAGAATAATATCGCTAAGCCTGTAACGTGAGCCATAAATTGGCGGATTAACTTAACTATTAGGGATGGGCGTAATTCGTTTAACCGGGATTACCGGTGACAAATTGCCCATCTCGAGGATGCGGTAAATTGAATGCTTTTTTACGGAAGGTAACGGTAATTGTTGATCTTGGGTAAATTGTTGAGACTTATTCTAGATCATAATAGGTGATAGGATTCTGGGAGTGGTAATCACTAAATTTCTTGAGTTTTAAGACATATACTATACTTATACTTGTACAAAAATATTTAAAAAAAATGGTTGGAAGTGCGATATAATATGCGACACCAATACTTTATTTTTAATTCTTGCAGCGTCAAAAATTTTTTTAATTGCAAATATTTTAAACGATAATTATAGCCCGTGTCACACCCATTTTTCATGTGATCATCTTTATTTGTAGTGTGTAATTAAATAAAATTTGACCTTTATTACAACAAATTGTGTGCTTATTCTAGTAATAAATACATTTACTTATATTATTTATTTATATGAGAATACTATAAAATTTTAAATAATTATGTAATAAAGAACTCTAAAAAAAATGCGTACAAAGGTTAGTGTGTGTGAGTGAAGCAAGAGAGGTTTGTCAGGATCGTCGCAGGTAGCAATCGATAGTCTCTGCCTATCCTCTAAGTGACGTAGAGGCGTGAATATGTATGTAAGACATATTTTATCAAATTACTTAACGAGACAAAACTCAGTTATTATTCGGTATTTACCGGTAACAGGCTTAAAGCACAACACTATCGTCTCTGTCGCCCCATTTAGGGATATAAAGGCAAAATTTCCCTAATACCAATGTTACTTATTCTCGTCTTAGCACCGAATGTATGATGGGATAAGTAGTTACTTAAGTTAAATATACGGCATTTAAGTTAAGGGCAAGTTATGGGCTGGAGCTTGTTTATGGTTTAAGATAATCTTCCTAACTGTTAGATAACTTAAGTAGCGGTTTGGTAGTTGAATAGACGTTTTCAAGTTACTGTCTTACATACTTGGAATTTTCAATAGTTTAATTAGTTTTTTTCTTAGATTAACTAATTTCAAGAAGATTTTTTTTATGTGAAAATGTTTTGTTTTTTTTATACTTTTAAAAAGTGAATTTACGAACGTTATCACTATATAGTATAAAACAAAGTCGCTTTATTTGTCCCTATGTCCGTTTGTATGCTTAAATCTTTGAAACTACGCTATGGATTTTGATGCGGTTTTTTTAAAAGATAGAGTAATTCAAGAGGAAGGTTTATATTTTGTATAATAACATTTATTTAATAGTGGAGTAAGCTATATATTTTATACTCGTGCGAAGCGGGAGCGAGTCACTAGTGTTGAATAAAAAGCATTTCATTTCATACATATATACAGCATTATTTACAATCATGTCCTTCAATCCTTTTCAGGCTTAACAGAACTGCGGAGATTTAGTATCTCCTAGGTCACTTTTTACCATGAATATTGGGGTTGTGATGTCATATGGAACATTGGTAACAGGTTGCTAGCCCATGGCCCAATTGATGCCGTTTACATGCCGTAAAAAACGACAATCCGAGACTAGAATGAGACATATTTATTATACTATTATGTATTTCAAAGGCCCATGGTTTTCTCTCTATCAGTTTCAAATCCAAACGAAGAGAAACGCGTTCACGACCCTACCCTTGCGGGGTAGTCATAGGTTCAGGTGTCCATCTCCACAATTGCGAAGGTAGTAATTCTATGGCTACCTCGAACCCACGTGTTGACCAGATAGTACTTAATGTGACAGGTGGCAACCCATGTCGCCATTTACATGCACTAACTATTATCTGTTCGGGATTTCCTTAGGTTTCCATACGATGTTTTCCCTCACCGTAGTGTTCGACGTATTTGGCAAATGTATTTTTGATTAATAACTAACGGGATTTATCGCGTAAGCCATGGTCACGGGCAGACTGGCTGCTGCAACGTAGCGTTAATAAAGGTAACTTTATTATATAAAAACTTACGCGATAAGTCCCGTTAGTTATTAATCATGAGTATAAATCGCGAATCTCTTAAAACTATAAATGTATTTTTATTAAGTTTCAAATCTAAGTAGTTGTAGAGTTAAAACAACTATCGTTTGTATGTCCATAGCACGCGAGTTCACAAAGTATACTACGGGAACGTTAAATTAGATCACCAACTTTGCTTCCTAACTTTTGCTAATGGCTGGCTACTGTCTATATTGGATAGCTTGTGGGTTGTGTGTCCTGATAAAGCCAAAAGACAAACACTTTTACGATTAATAACCCTTGCGGGGTAGGCAGAGGTTTGCGTGTTCAAATCCAATTGCGGAGATAGTGAGTTTTAGGGTACTTCGAAGTCACGAGTTGATAGTCAGTACTCAATGTGACAGGTGGTAAGCCGTGTCACCATTAACATTGCATACATACATACACACGGGTAGGCAGATATCATAGTTATACTTGTGTGTACTTTTAACGTCACCTTTTTTCAATATGACATTTATCTGACTGGCATATGTCTTATTAGGCCTGCCTCTGCGTAACTGCACTTCCACTTCACTCATATATATATTCCTTTTGTCAATCTGCTATCATTCATCCGCATAACGTGTCCTTTCAATATCACCGTCCTGTTTACCATCTCTTATAAACACACTTCCCAAATACATAAACTCTCAATTGTTTCACTTGAATGCCATCCATTTTATTATTGTACATGCATACACATCACGCCTGATTCCCTATAGAGGTGTAGGCAAAGATCACAGATCCCCATTTGTTTCAATCCTGACAGACCACCTTCGCTTCATTGACACTCATACGTCTCATACATACTCGGCGGTTATAGATATTATGTACACATTCTCAGTAAAATGTTTACATATTAATACAGTGATTTACACGTCTAAACAACTGAAATTGAACTTGGTAGACATATCATAACTTATCACACCTACATACATAACTTCGAAGTTTGTCTATTAACGAAGTATGAGTTTGTAGTTAAACATGCATGTGGAATCAATGACACACGTCGGAACTCAACTTTGGTTCAGAGTTTAAGTGAGGAGTGAGTTTGTAGGTAGTTTAAAGTTCTCTTAATATATTCATAACGGGAAAGGCAGAGACTATCGCGTCCTTGTACGATACTGGCAAATCTCCCTTGTGTCACAATATTCTAAATTCACATCCATACATATCACGCCTGATTCCCTAGAGGGATGGGCAGATATCTGTCTCGATCGTGACAAACACTGTCGCATTGACACTCGTACACCTCGTCGGCGGTTAAAGGTACTTCTAACGTCATCCTTTTAAAATATGGCGTCTATCATATGTCTTATTGGGCCGGCAGGCCGCGGCTTTAGCGAAAGCGCCCTTCCACTTCACTCACATATTACATTCCTTTTGTCAATCTACTATCATTCGTCCGCATAACATACCCAACATAAATTCACATACTTAAATATTAAACGGATATATTCTATATATATATTTTTTTTTTGGAAATTACTACACCAATTGAACTAGCCCCTTGCTAAGTACATTTAAGACTTGTGTTAAGGGTAGTAGTCAACGGAAATTTAAGAAATATTTACTTATCATGTATATGTATACATATATAGCATGTTCATCAACAATCAGACTGGACAACAGAAGAAAAACGTAGTTCTTAACTTTGCTTCCACCAGGAATCGAACCCGTGACCTCACGATTAGTGTTTAGGCGGCTAACTGATCGCGCTACGGAGGTCGTCAAAAAGGTATTCCTAGTCTATAAAAGATAATACATATTCATTAAAAATGATGTGTTAACGTTACCTTTAATATTACGTAATTGGGTTCTATCCGGAAATAAAAAATCCGTGTTCGAGAATCTTCTTTATTAGTACACACTTAGTACACGCACTTATACTATAAACCACTATTAGAACTCCTTATCCTTCGCTGGGTTGATATTCCTTCGCTTTTATCGCTTGGCACTTTCAGAATTATGTTACATTTTTTCATTGGAATGTGATAATAGGTAAATAAATATATTTCACAATCCGATAGATTGTATCCCGTATATTATAAGGTGAAGTCTAAGACATATTTCGAATAATAGTCAGGTTTTCTCAAGATCTTACAATAAACGAGAAAAGCGCCTAAAACACTGACAGGTTTTTTTCAATATCTCTAAAAGGAGTTTAGCATATATGCCAAAAATCACCCTATATATGTAACTTTTTATCAAGATGGAGACATAAAGACAAAGAGAAACGCGTTCACGTCCATTAACCTTTAGTCAGAGGTTCAGGTGTCCATCTCCGCAATTGCGAAGGTCGTAATTCTATGGCCACCTCGAACCCAGTGTTGACCAGATAGTCAGTACTCAGTGTGACAGGTGGTAAGCCATGTCGCCATTTACAAACACTAACTATTACATGTACGGGAAACAAGTAGGTTTCCCCACTATGTTTTCCCTCACCAGGTTTCTATGTTTTCCATTCGATGCGGTTCGTAATTATTTTTTTTACGAAAATGTACTTAGAAAATCATTTAACTTCATTTCCATTGGTACATGCCCAAACAACTGACTTACGTCCAATACAAGATAGAGACATCTATAAATTAAATACATAAATACTTGTTTGTTACATACCGATCGATTTTTTTACTTATTGTACTTTCCAGCAACATTATTTTCATTAAAAACCTTAATACATGTCATCATGACGATAAGTCTTATATCTAATTACAATAATTTACATCGTTTCACAAAATCAAACCACTTTACATCAATCAACTATTCGCCAACTTCAAAACCGCCTGATCACAACTAACGATAGTTTACAGTTTTAACTGCCGATCTTAAGTTCCTTGGACCCCCAAGGCCCTTAGTTAGGGGACTTAGGGGCGAAGGGCCTTGCCAGTGTCAATTGCCCCTAATCTCTTAAGGCTCTAGCTGTCACTGGTGACGTGGTCTATGAATTATTCATGGTACAAGGCTCCAGTGTCATTCAATGCTAGCGAGAATCCATACGGAGGTCAACTAGGGATTTAAAAGTTAGATAGGTCTGTAAAAATGTATAAATATATACTGGGGTTGAGATGAAATATTGGTAACAGTTTGCTAGCCTATCGCTCAATACATTCTATTTAACCTTAGTCGCAAGGAAGAACGGCACCTAATTACCATGCTTTTTATGTCCCAGACTAGCACAGAAAAAGCTAAGCTAATCATTCATGCTAAAAAGTATTATATCATCGAGGTTTTGTACAACTCAAAAGGGATGTATATATTTATATATATATATATATATATATACACACACATATATATATAAATACATATATAGTAATGCTTTGTGTGTTATTCGGTGTAGTTAAGTCGTTGGGAACTTGTCTTGGTATCGAAATTCCGAAGGTATGTTAGGTATGGGTCACTCGAAGCCCACGTTTCACTAAATAGTTAAACGTGTAACGGACTGAATCATATCGCCGTATACAGGCACAGTCTTATACATATCCCTTGGGATAGGCAGGTTTCCTCACGATGTTTTTCCTCACCGTATGAAATAAAAAAAAATTATAAACTATTTTTGTAAATAAAGAGTTTATAATTTAAAAATATATTTTTGAAAGTGTGTTTACGTAGAGGCCGGCGTAATAAGACAAATGACAGTTAGATAGACGCCATATTGAAAAAGGGTGACGTTAGGAGTTCCTATAACCGCCGAGTGTTAGAGGTGTATGAGTGTCAATGAAGCGAAAGTGGTCTGTCAGGATCGGGACAAATGAGGATCCGTGATCTCTGCCTACCCCTCTACAGGGAAGCAGGCGTGATGTGTATGTATGTATGTATTCAAAAAACATCAAGAGGAAACCTACTCGTCTTCTGAACAGGTATTAGTCAGTGCTTGTAAATGGCGACGTGGCTTACCACCTGTCACATTGAGTACTGACTATCTGGTCACCGCGTGGTTTTGAGGTGACCATAGAACTACTACCTTCGCAATTACGGAGATGGACACCTGAACCTCTGACTACCCCGCAAGGGTTAAAGGTCTTGAAAGTATTTTTGCTTTTTGTTGTTCGTTCCGGCCGTTCCGGCTTCGCACTTCTGGCTATTTAATGGATGTTATTATACACATAAACCTTCCTCTTGAATCACAGTATCTATTAAAAAAAACCGCATCAAAATCCGTTGCGTAGTTTCAAAGATTTAAGCATACAAAGGGACATAGGGACAGAGAAAGCGACTTTGTTTTATACCATGTAGTGATTTTAGCCTATCTAATTCAAATATACCACTGTGTCACATATTGAGTGAATTGGCGGGCGTTGGAAGGGATTAATTCGATTCAGAAACTGCTGCTACGACTTTTGTTCGGAATGGGGTGACAGAGGGCCGAGGAATGTATGTATGTATGTTTAGGTATGTATAAAACATAACATACGCTTCACGACTTGTGTATACACACTCCCTTTTTTATTATGGCGGGGTAGTGAGAGGCTTGAATGCCCATCTCCGAAATTCCGAAGATATGTTAAATATGGGTCATTCGAAGCCCGCGTATCACTAGATAGACAGCATCCAACTAAGTATGTATGAATGGTTGGTAATGTTAAATAGGTATTGAGTTATAACCTTAATTGTAAAGCTGGACTTACACACTTACACATATATGTACATAGCATAAATAAAATCAAGATATCGTAAACATGCACTCACATTTCGACGAACTCCGTAGCGCGATCGGTTAGCCGCCGGAACGCTAATCATGAGGTCCCGGGTTCGATTCCTGGTGGAGGCAGATTTAAGAACTACGCTTTTCTACTGCTTTCCAGTCTGTTCGTTGATTATATATGATATATAAGAATTTATCTATATATAATATGTATACATTTCTTAAATATACGTTGACTAGTACCCTTAACACAAATCTTAAATGTACTTACCAAGGGGCTAGTTCAATTTGGTGTAATAATGTCCAAATATTATTATTATATATTTCTCATGTATGAGGTCGTCAAATGTTTAGATATATGTATGTGTACCAATTCTGCCTTTACCAAAAGGGATCAAAAGACGACTATGTATGTATCTATATTTCTACTTACTTCACATACAAAACCGTCGAGAGGCAGAATTCCTTGCAAAGAACAAAGCATTTCTCATCTCGCGACGAACAAAATTAAATTCACGCGCCTTGAAAATAAATATCCCTTAGCAGGCTAAGGTTAGGACACACTGGTGAGTTATACCCGCCGAGTGTGTAATGTGTATGAGGAGGTGTATGAATGATATTAATAAAACCTAATTAAGATACCCACATCGATATTAAAATATGAAAAAATGCATACAATAACTATTTAACAATAATATACAAAAAAAAACAAACGCATTCACGACCACTAACCCTTGCGGGGTAGTCAGAGGTTCAGGTTTCCATCTCCACAATTGCGAAGGTAGTAATTCTATGGCCAGCTTGAACCACGTGTTAACCAGATAGTCAGTACTCAATGTGACAGGTGGTCAGCCATGTCGCCATTTACAAGCACTAACCTGTTCGACGAATAGGTAGGTTTCCTCACGATGTTTTCGTGTGACGTATAAATTCGATGCATTTCGTAAATCTGTTTTTATTACGAAAATGTACATAGAAATTGATTAAAATTCATTTTCATTGGTACATGCTCAAGCGGGATTTGAACCCTGAATACACTGATACAGAGCCAAGTCCCAAACAACTGAGCTACGTCGAATTACTACAATAATATAATATGCAAATTAAATTAAACAACACGTAAATTACATTACATTCAGATAATTACAACATTTGCTGTGGCAATCTCAAAGGGCGTCCAGCTTGTTGGGTGTCTGTAGGACCCTTAAGGCTCCACAGAGCCGCCGATTTTCAGGTGGCAGCCCACCTAGGTCAATATATATATATATATATATATATAAGTGTCAATGAAGCGAAAGTAGTTTCTACAGATCCGAACAGTTGGGGATCCGTGATCTCTGTCTACGACTCGATAAGGAAATGGGCGTGTATGTATGCAAGTATGGTTTATCATGATCGAGACAGATCTGTTCTGGAATCTGACATCCGTGGGGATTCTTTATCTCTGCCTATTCCTCTACAAAGAATCAGGCGTGATATGTATGTACGCGATAAGTCCCATTTTCTTGTAAAATGAATATAAGCCGCGAGTCTCTCAAGAATATTATCCGTTTTCTCTTACAATTTTTCTCCTTTTGAATCATTAATAAATAATTGCTTAATATGTATATGTATTTTAAGATTTATAAATGTTTATATAAGATATATAAAATTTATATTAGTTTTAAGAACAGTTTTTAAATATTTAAGTACAATTTATGTTGTTAATGAACACCATAAACCTTTTAAATCTACATTTTTTCCCTTCTTACTCCCTTTTAATTTCCACGCGCCGTTTTTTACTTTCAGTACCCCAACAGCCTTATGCGGGGGGCGCGGCGTCACATGCTTAGCGGTAGCGCCTGTCCACATAAGTCCTTGTTTACGCCACGAGTAAGATAAAGCAGGGATTACACTGATATTTTTATGCGCTAGCGGGTTAAGAGCGTAAGTATTTTGTTTCCTATTTTTTAATGGATTATATATTAATTATTATTATTAAATTTAGTCAGATTTACAAATTATAATATGATTAATTTTTTTATTTATGCAGAGATAAAAGTTTATTAAATTATTAAACAATATTTACAAGAGGTAATAAATCAAAATAATACCTAGATAAATAAAGTTGAAAATAGACTGATAAATATAAAATAAAATCTTAAAGCTAAATATATTTACAAATAAAATATATCTGCCAAATCACTGGCAGTGGCAGGAAGTGTCCCAAGAAGGCTGGTGGCATTTCCCCGTTGCACAGCTATGCTGATGCGCTGGGCGAAATACGCACCGGCCCTTGAGTCCCCGCTGGCCTCCACCAAGCGGGAAGCGACCTCCTTTACAAAAGACTTCGTACTCGGACCCCACGGGCCCAGGGTCTCCACAGCAAAAGGTACAAAGTGATACTCAGTAGTAACACCGCTGTACTTTCGCTGCTTCAACGCCTCCGCACCCGAAGCCGCGTCACCCGCCCTCGTAGCTGAACCGGAAAGATGAGAAGGCGCCAGAGTATCGACGCAGGTGGCATCCCAAACCAACGCCCTCCCATCCTTCCAAGGAACCAATGTCATCCCATCAGGCCTCTTGCCATCATCCCTGAGGATGCCCACCGGCTCCAGAACCGCTGGAACGCTTATGGTGGCAAGAGCCCGGCGGATGACATCATTCAACCCAGCATGCCGAGGGAGGCGCCCGGCGCTCTTCTGGCACGATAGCCCGTGGTATCCCAGCTGATCCACCCACTTCCCACAACGACAGTGATGTGGCACATAGATCTTGGCGCCTAACCGCAACCCCACGCATACAGAGAACGACGTCCTGTCAAGAAGAGTGCCCGTGTGAACAGAAGGACACGCTTTTAACCAGTGCCCTGACTCCGGTTCAGCGACCGCCAACAAGCGGGCTCTCTCTGTAGGCAAAAGAGCAGAATTAAGTAGGTTTGTATGAACCTGCCTACAGAGAGCGTCATCCCATTGACGCTGCGAAACCAAAGAGTCGGGCAAACCAGACCCATCACCAGCCATTCTAAGCCAGACTTTTTT
Source organism: Leucoptera coffeella (assembly GCA_030578115.1). Taxonomy (NCBI): domain Eukaryota; kingdom Metazoa; phylum Arthropoda; class Insecta; order Lepidoptera; family Lyonetiidae; genus Leucoptera; species Leucoptera coffeella. The sequence goes on from JAMBLF010000463.1 coordinate 33,320, forward strand.
GGCTTCTTCCACCTCAGCGACCCCCGATGCTCCGGTAGAATTACTCAAAATTTTAGCAAACAAGTTGGCCACACTATGTGAAGAAGACAAAAAAGCTGGCAAAGCCACACTTGATGCACTACGTATGCCTAAACCTCCAAATCTAATAGGTAAGGAGGCTTGAATCCAAGAATGATCCTCAATTGGACAATTCAGAATTTCGCATAATGTTTGCCTAATTAAATTATCCAATTGAGCTAAATGAGATGGGTGTTTCCAAAGGTTAGTGCATCTTAAGTAATAAATAAATTTTGGAACAAATAAACAATATTTGATTATGACATATGCTAAATGAGGATTCATGTTGCCTAAAAGATGAGATGTTTCTTTAAATTTTGTAACGACGTTGGAAATTAATTGTTCTATGGAAGCGTCATTGATTGGAGCCCCTAGGAGGAAAAGAGAACCGTCATCTATTACTTTAATGCCAGGTGTCACATTTTCAAATTTAGCTAATATTTCTTGTTTTTTATTAAAACTTAAAGTGTTGTCTAAATAAATTTCACATTTAGAAAAATTGAGCTCTAAACCGATTGATTGAAATTTTGAAATAATATATATCAAATCTTGAATAACGGTTTCTGCATCTCCTCCCAAGGTTCCATCATCCAAATACCAAATGTTCAATTTTGATTTTAAATTTTGAATGTGTGGATGAATTGCCAAACTAAAAATGGCTGGCCCAAGAGGATCACCTTGCTGGCAGCCCATACTCGATAGAAGATGGTTTTGTTTGTACATCAAAGCTGATGGACTGCTATAGCTTTGATGAAGATACGGATATAAAGCTGGTAATTTGTCATGAATTTCAGTCAACAAGGCGGTCCTATCGACGGAGTTAAAAGCGTTCTTCACGTCAACCTTAAGCAAGACCTCGCCCGCCCCGGCCGCGACAAAAGACCTAGCCGCGTGAACAGCCGCCTCACATCCGCCTTTGGTCCCAAAACCCAGCTGGACCGGCGCAAACAACTGTGAAAGTTCCGTTGAGACCTTTCTGCAACTGATTTTGGACACCAAACGACGAAGAGTGCTCCCCACGGCAATTGGCCTGATGCCGCCATCTTTCTTCCTTAGGGCGCACAAATTGGCGCCGAACAAAACCTCTCGAACATCCTTGCACACATTCCCTGCGAGCATCAGATTCACGAGCCGCGTTAATTCCTCCAAGAGGGCCCTTCCAGCATCACCTACAGTCCCCCCCACCAAATCCTTCAGATGCTGTGGTGTCAAGCCGTCCAAACCCCCAGCTGATCCACTCTTGAAGGACATTATCGCGGCCAACACATCATCCACCGAGGCGGTCAGCGCAGGAGTCGCCGCGCCCCCCGGAGGTGGCGCCGTACAGGCAGCCCCGGCCGGGTGCTTCGACTCCAACGCCTCCAAGGTCCGAGGGCAATCAGGGGCAATGGCATCACTTGAGAATAGGAGCTGAGCCGCACCTTTCACATCGCCAGCTCCTATTTTCTCAGTAACATAAAAAATTAATTTTTGAATGGATATATGATTTTATGATTTTATTGTAATATATGAAATAAAAAGACGAACGCGTTCACGATCATTAACCGCAGTCAGAGGTTCAAGTGTTCATCTCCGCAACTGCGAAGGTAGTAATTCTATGGCCACCTCGAACCCACTTGTTGACCAGATAGTCAGTACTCAATGTGACAGGTAAGCCATGTCGCCTTTTACAAGCACTAACTAATACCTGTTTGGGAAACAGGTAGGTTTCCATACGATTTTTTCCCTCGCCGTAATATTCGATGCATTTCGTAAATATATTTTTATTGTTATGAAATAAATACTTACATATCATGAACTTGACAAATCACTTGCGCATCATTGACAATATCTTTCCGTAATTTCACTGCGGTTATAGGTACTTCTAATGTCTTATTGAAAACTATTACCAAGATATTGAAAATATAAGGTAGTAAGTCTTTTGCTAGTATAGGACCTAAATGAATGCTAACTAGCTGCCATTCTACCCTCACGGAGCCACTAAGGAACTGGGGAATCTATTGATGATCTAGCAATTTATCTCCACTGTTTCATACGAAATCATAACCCTTATATTCATTCAGGAAAAACATCGTGAGGAAACATACTTGTTCCCCGAACAGGTAATAGTTAGTGCTTGTAAATGGCGATATGGCTTACCATCTGTCACATTGTGAACCGACTATCTGGTTAACACGTGGGTTCGAAGTGGCTATAGAATTACTACCTTCGCAATTACAGAGATGGACACCTGAACCTCTGACTACCCCGCAAGGGTTAATAGTAAACGCGTTTGTTTGTCTCTTTTGTTTCATACGCCATCATAACCCTGAATTGATATTCATCACTATCACTACATAGTATAAAATAAAGTCGTTTTCTTTGTCCCTATGTCCCTTTGTATGCTTAAATCTTTGAAACTACGCAACGGATTTTGATGCGGTTTTTTTTAATAGATAGAGTGATTTAAGAGGAAGGTTTATATGTATAATAACATCCATTGAATAGTGGAATAGGCTATATATTTTATTCCCGTGCGAAGCTGGAGCAGGTCGCTAGGTTAATAATATAGGACATATTACCGAGGTTTAGTCTAACCCAAAAGGGATTAAAAGACGTGAGTGTATGTATGATTATTATGTATGTATGATGTTTACACCCGAAAACAGATAACAACTCACCCCTTTTAATTTGAAATCCAAACACAGCGTGCGATATTAATTTTCGCGGAAATTCTGTCAAGTCATTTCACTTAACCAGTCGTTAGTAGGTATTGAGGCCAATTTTATATTACGTAACTCCGCTAATAGGGGACGTAAAATAAATGCTAACTAGATGCCGATCTTCTCAGCATGTCGTAGGAAGTGATTAAGACCATGTATGGATATCCATAGAGCGTAATTGGTTTACTAATATTGATAAAATTGAGGAACCATGATCTCTACCTATCTCTTTGTAAAGAACCGGGCTTGAAATGTATGTAATTATAACATAAAAAAGTATGTTAGTATCTATGTGAGCCATAAAAAATACCAAGATAGAGAAGAATATACATTCACGTCCTTTAATCCCTTTCGGGTTGGACAATAACTTGGCGACATGAAAACATCTCTGATCACTTATTACCATGAATATTGAGATTGTGATGTCACATGGAACATTGGTGACAGGTTGCTAGCCTAATGTCCAATTGATTCCATACACTCCTACTCCCTTAGTCGCCTCTTCAGACATGCCAGGAGGAACGGCAGCTAGTTAGCATTCTTTTTACGTAAGCGACTAGCACGGGATCTGAAATATAATAATAATAATATTTAGACATTATTACACCAATTGAACTAGCCCCTTGGTAAGTCCATTTAAGACTTGTAAGGGTACTAGTCAACGTATATTTAATGAATACATATTATATTTAGATAAATACATATATAGCATATATAATCAACGACCAGACTGGAAAGCAGTAGAAAAGCGTAGTTCTTAACTCTGCCTCCACCGGGAATCGAACCCGGGACCCCACGATTAGCGTTCAGGTGTCTAACCGATCGCACCACGGAGGTCGTCAAATATAGGTCACGATATCTCTACCTACCGTTATACGCATTAGATGTATGTAAATCTTGTAGCAATATACAGACTAAGAATGCTCTGGGATCGTATTAAAAAAGGATTATTTTGAGAAGGTATTCCCTAATCCCTTGGGATCAAAAACGAAATTGGTGGAGGTCAGTTTACACGGGTTTAGTTGATGAAGAACTGTGTAGTTCAAGTGATAAGTGGATGTAGATTCGGAATGAAAGGGTTTTAAATTCGAGAAAAAGTACGAGAGCTAGTTAAAAAGGAAAGAAAGAAAACACTTTATTTGCTGCACATTGACACAAACAATTAACATTATGAATGAAAAACTTTTATGCAGTGAAAAGGTGCTGCCTCAGTATACGATGCAGCCACGCTGCATTACTCGTCCTCCGGCAGCACCCGATTAGGAAACTGTCACAAGCTGTATATAATAAAAATAATAAACGTACACACAATAATATAATTATAAGAATCTTCGCAACAATGACTTACATACATAACATAACTTAGATCAGTTAGTATTCTTTTTACGTCCCCGACTAACACAGGCCCTTTAACTACACCAGTGTAAACGCACTCGAAAGGATCGAATGCAAACATCCTCAACTTTGAAAAGCCCTTAATATTAAATTTCTTAAATGCTTAATGTGGAAAGCTCTGTTTGGAAATATACCATGTCCCTGGAGATATTGCTAAGTAATATTTAGCTAGATGTTGTAGAAATTGTAATTAATTAAGTAAAGGGGTAGGTAGATATGGCAGATTGCTATTTTTAACTATTCTGTCTGAAGTTTTAATTAAATTCAACAAAATTGCAATGGTTATTTTTAAACACTCGCGATTTATACTCATTTTATATACTATGAGAGACCGGGGCATATCACGATAAATAGTATATAAAAATTGCAAATCTTTTTTTGTAAACTGTCCATAGATGTGTGTATCTATTATTAAATATTTGTCTATTATATTCTATTCCATTGATTCGAATTTTGTAGTTTTAATTTTGTCTTCATTATTTTAATAAGTTTATCTCTATATTTTGGTACTCGAATGCGTGTTGTTATTTTAAATATTCGATTCACGATCTTTATCTATTTTAGCTTCAAATTTCACTACTATCTCTGAAATTATTGATTTCAAATTATTGCTTCATTTATTGCTTCTTTTATTGCTTCATTGAGCAAAAATTATCACAAATATGTTTTTTTTAATATGTTTTGTTACTAGCACTGGGCAAAAAATCCTGAAAGCCGGAGTTTCTTGTTGGTTCTCCTCCATGCCAGGGCTTCCGAACAAACGGTAGAATTTTAATGTTAAAAGACAACCAGTGTCAGACAAATTTACTTATGTTATGTACTTGTGTTTCAACCCACGTTTCACCATATATTAGCACCTTGCGTGGCGGGTAGTATTCGATATTATTTGTATAAAAAAGTCGTAAATATTTACTATGTACTTCAACGAAAAAGAAACCTATTTATCTTTTGGTCACCATAAGCATTCATATCTTGGCTATAATGGTAGAGATATTTCATCATTGTGGTGAGTTTTACTCAATAGTCTGTACTTGTAAACGGTCACTCGACGTACCATATATTATATTAGTATTTATACCATTATACAAACTTCTGATCATTTTGCACGGTTTAATGGTCGTAAAAGTGTTGAGTTTTTTTGTTCCTAATCTTTCATCTTCTATCTACGCTTTTTTACCTTTTCGAACATATTGTAAAAAAGCCAGCTAGTTACGACTAGACCGCCGTCCCTAACTATCACGGATAGTACGAAGCAGAATTCATAATGCTATTATCTGCTAACGGGCGTCTATACGACCATTGAGAGTTAATGAAATTCCTTATAACGTCATCGTTGGAGCGCAAAACGACCAAGGTTTTGTTCTTTATAAATAGTATATACTACTATTGCGTAGGTGAGATAGAGATTAAAATAACTATAATTTTAGAAAAAGTGTAACGTCACGCAAGGTACGTAGATAGCATACCTACACTAGATTCATGTCCAAAAAATGTTGGGATATTAACCAAGCAAAACCTAATTGTCGAAAACCATAATAAGGGATGTGTGAACCCTTTCTCCCCAATATAGAGGTTATATTAGGTCTTTACCTACGAAATTGCCGTTTTGTATGAAAAAAATGAAACGAATTTTTTTCTTGTATTTTTTAATTGTATTAATCGAAGTAATCACCCATGCAATCAATGCATCTTTGCCAACGCAGTGGCAGTTTATTGATGCCCTTCTTGAAGAAATCAGCTGGACGGGAGGCAACAAATTCTTCAAAGGCATTTTGTACTGCCTCTCGGGTATTAAATTTTTTTCCCGCCAAGAAGTTATCCAAATTCTGGAAAAAGTAGAAGTCTGTAGGCGCAAGGTCTGGTGAGTACGGTGGATGATGGAGAGCTTCCAACCCCAGTTCTTGCAACTTAGAGACCGTCTGCTGTGCAGTATGAGGTCGCGCGTTGTCGTGCAGGAGCAGCGGAGACGAGCGATTGACCAATGCTGGTTGGAGATGTGCCAGCTTCTCCATCATTGTGTTCAGTTCTTCACAGTACACATCTGCAGTAATGCTCACCCCGTTTGGTAAGAAGCTGTGATGAATCACACCGGCGCTAGACCACCAAACAGTGACCATCACTTTTCTAGGGGTAAGTTTTCGTTTGGGGCACTGTTTAGGTGCTGAACCAGGATCCAACCAACTTGCTGAGCGCTTGCGGTTGTCAAACAGAATCAATTTTGCGTCGCAGATAACAATCCGGTTCAAAATTCCTTCATTTGTGTGTCTGTTGAGCAGTGCAAGGCTCGTCTCGACGCGTACTTCGCGCTGGCGATCATTGAGTCCGTGGGGCACCCATTTGTCAAGCTTTTTTACCTTGCCAATTTGACGCAAATGGACCAATATTGTTTTGACGCTAACGTCGAAAGCTGCTGCTAATTCCGCCGTAGATTGTGTATCATCAGCTTCCACAATCGCCTTTAATTCGTCATTGTCGACCAAAGTCTTCGGACGACCACGAGGTTCATTTTTCAGGTCGAAATTTCCAGAACGGAAGCGAGCAAACCAATAACAGGCGGTGCGTTGGTTTGTAGTGTTAGCTCCGTAAACGTCATTGATGTTGCGTGCCGCTTGTACCGCGTTGCTGCCACGACGGTACTCATATTCCATAATTACTCGAATTTTTAACGTATCCATGATGACGAAAAAGATTGAAATGCGATGAAAACGTAACACTAATCAATAAACAAATGACTACTTTTGGAAAAAGAATTCCATGTTTTTAAAATAAAATTAATTTGAAATTAGAATTCTTAGTCAAACAAAAATTATAATGATTTGAAATGGCCAGTACTGCAGAACGGCAATTTCATAGGTAAAGACCTATTATATGTATTTAGACGGTTGTATGTAAGTCAAAGATCAAATTGTTGTAAGGTCAAGCAAGGTATCGAAAATGACAGGTAGTATGTAATAGTGACAGTATTTGACAGTCAGAACTGACTATTCATACATTAAATGATTCCCTGTAGAGGAGTAGGCAGAGATCACGGATTCCCATTTGTCCCGCTCCTGACAGACCTCTTTCGCTTCATTGACACTCATAAATCTTTCTCATACACACTCGGTGGTTATAGGTACTCCTAACGTTATCCTTTTTCTATACATATTTCAAAAACGTACATGGTAATCTAACTATTACATATTCAGTGGTACATATAGAAGTTTTGTAACCACATTATGAAAAAAAGATGTATAATACCTTAAAAGTCCGTGTACTAATAAGATTATTATGTATTTGTAAGTGTGTATCTATAAATAGAATACTTCTAGATCAGCATAATAGTACTCAGTGTAATATATCTAAAGGAGTTAAGATGACACTATTATGAATTATCGCTGATCGATTGCCAATCCTTAATTTACATTAATTAATACCTTCCACTTTGGCTTTATAGATTCCTTTCGTAACCCTCCTTTCATACATCCGCTCTACATGCCCAAACCACCTTAACATACCTTTCTCTATTTTCGTCACTACATCTTCTTTCATATCAGGAAGAAAATGGCTATTTATCATTCTATTTTCGTCCCATAATACTATTATAGCCTTGAAAAATATGTATATAATATATGTAGGACCCTATTACACCAATTGAACTAACCCCTTGGTTAATTTAAGACTTGTGTTAAGGGTACTAGTCAACGTATATTTAAGTAATATATACATATTATATAAATAAATACATATATAGCATAAATAATCAACAATAAGACTGGAAAACAAAAAAGCGTTGTTCTTAACTCTGCATCCACCGGGAATCGAACTCGGGACCTCAAGATTAACGTTCAGGTGCTTCCTCAATCGTGCCATGTAGGTCGTTAACATACATACATACGCTTCACGACTTGTGTATACACACTCCCTTTTTATTATGGCGGGGTAGTCAGAGACTTGAATGCCCATCTCCGAAATTTCGAAGCCATGTTAGGTATGGGTCATTCGAAGCCCGCGTATCACTAGATAGACGGCATCCAACGTGATAGGTAGTGAACCGTATCGCCATATATAGGCACTGACTATTACCTATTTTATTCTTAGGTTTTAGGTTTTTTATTAGGTTTCCTCATGATGTTTTCCCTCACCGTTAGTGACTAAATTATGTACGTAAATGAAAAACACATATTATATATTTCATTCATTGGTACATGCCAGAGTCGGGATTCGAACCTAGGACCTTTCTCATACGAAAAAAAACGTCAAATGTATGTATGTAAATTCGATTGCCCTTACCGCGTTATCATGTAAAGTGGTATAAGATAAGTGCTGGAATCCTGTCTACCCCCCACAGGCGTGAAGTGACACTGTACAAATGGGATAGGGTGGAGGACTCGCATACTTACGAGTAGGGGTGGGAAGGGAGTGGAAATTGTATCGATATTTTTGCAAATGTAATGGTGACATGATGTGGAAAGAATACAACACAATAATATATGAAATAGTGTATTACAGAGTATGTATGAGAAGAAAATGTGAGTACTGCAAAAAATGAGTATCTATGGTGTTTGCCTATTCTTCTTCATATGGTCTTTTATTGAGAAATATTGACATGTAAAAGAGAATATCGAATGATATATTATATAATTGTTATTCTATTTCTAAATACTTTTTAAGTTAACTGTAATTACAATATATAAATTTTATTCCGGGTCAATTAATCTATGAAAATATTCCTCTAGAACATAAGCTTCACTTGCATACCTTGTATAAAGTGCCAATAACACGTGGATTCTAGGTGGCCATAAAATTGCTACTTCCACAACTGCATCATAACATGAATCTACTACTACTACATGAGTCTACTCTATAATGGATAATAGTTAGTGCTGAACAGTATTTATTACAAAAAGTGTGCATGTAATAAACATTTATTGACAAATAAACCATGATGTAATGTCAGTTGATCCGTGACTATGGTCATTGCAACATGACCGAAACGTCAGGTAACAAAGTTATTTTTTTTAATAAAATACAACCATTCATGCACATCATGCCTGATTCCCTGAAGAGGGATAGGCAGAGATCACAGAATCCCCATTTGTCCCGATCCTGGCCAACCCCTTTCGCTTCATTTACAGCCATACACCTCCTCAAACACACTTGATGGTTATAGGTATTTCTTATGTTACCCATTTTCAATATTTGTTCATTAAAGATATGCGATAAGTCCTGCTTTCTTGTAAAAAGAATAAAAATCGCGAGTCTCTCAAAAATATTAAAACCAAGAGACTAGACAAGTAAATCTTTTGTGAAAATTTTCCGTCTCTGTTAATTAATGTGTACATGTAATATTTACACAAATGAAGAATAAATCACTATTTTTATCGACAAAACCTCGTCCCATCCTTACAGCGTGTCAGGTGTCGGCGTAGTACTTTTTTCGCCTCTCTCGAAGGGAATTAATCTCCTTTGTAAAACCCGCGTGTAGGTAATGCGGTAATTGAGTTTTCTTTTTGCCCTCTGATTTATTGTAGGTAGTGTGCGGATACGGGATTTCGCTTGTGTAACCAGCTGTGTATTGTTTTTTTAATTCTTTAATAAACCATTCACAACTAAGGTTATGTCGGCTCAAGTAAAACACTGATGCCATGGCATTTGCACTTGTTATTCCATCGCCATGGTTACACCAACGCCGCCAGCCGCTACAACCGAAGAAAAACGAGGTTGAAGCTCTGATTCTTCTCTTCATTGTTCGTCGGTTCATGGGAGTTGGTTGGTGGACTAGTAACCTGTCACCAATGATATGCCATTAAAAACCCCAACATTCATACTAAAAACTAGGACATTATTCTCGTAATTTCAAACTTCTCTCCACCCCGAAAGGAATCACTTGATGTACTTCGCACATACGTCAAAACTTTATTTTTACCAATCTTTTCACTATTCATACTAATTCAAAGACAAACGCTTTCACGACCATTATCCTTTGCGAGGTTGTCAAAGGTTCAGTTTTCCATCTCCACAACCGCGGAGGTAGTAATTCTATGGCCACATCGAACCCACGTGTTGACCACATAGTATTTAATGCGATAGGTGTGTAGATAGCCGTGTCACCATTTACTAGCACTAACTACCTCTTCGGGAAACAGGTAGTATGAGCTACGTCGAATTATTAGTATAGCTACAACCAGTAAATAGGTCATATATGTAGTTACAAACTCATCTCGTGTACACAAATTATTAGTAGTTCCCTTCCAATTTCAAACCTTTTGTTCCGACGTACAAAGGCTTTCAGTTACGAAGCCTCCGTTCTGACGTCTTCAGTTTTAAGGTTCTATCACACAATAATACCGCGAGTTAATTTTGTTCCTGGTTTGGTTTTGAATATGTAAACAGATATTTGATTCGGAATAACGTGAAACTGGCTTTTACTAAATACATATTTGTATTGGGATTGTGTTTTTGTATGGTATATAACAGGATGCTAGCCCATCGTTGAATTGATTCTATAGACCCGTAGTTGCTGAGTTGCCTCACAGGACAAAACATAAAAAAATCTAGTGCATAGGTTTATCAAAATTTGATTTAATGCGGTATTTAGTTAAATTATTCCCCGAACAGGTAATAGTCAGTGCTTGTAAATGGTGACATACCACCGGTCTCATAGAGTACTGCCTTTGTCAACATGTGGGTTCGAGGTGGCCATAGAATTACTACCTTTGCAATAGCGGAGATGGACACCTGAATTTCTGGCCCCTTGCCTTGCTTAACGGTCGTGAACGCGTTTGTCTTTTTTGTCTTTTATGTAATCGAACATAAAAATACACTCGGCGGCTATAGGTACTTCTATCGCCACCCTTTTTCAAAATGGCGTTTATCTAACTGTCATAATATGTCTTTTGGGCTGGCTTCAACTTAACGACTGTAAATGCGGAGGTGTATGAGTGTCAATGAAGCGAAATATATAATAAGTATACATTTCTTAAACGGACGTTGACTAGTACCCTTAACACAAGTCTTAAATGAACTTACTACAGGGCTAGTTCAATTGGTGTTATAATTAAATTCGTTGTTATTCTTAAAATGAAATTCTTTCATTCAATATAAGCATAAATGAGAATCACGCCCGAATCCCTATACAAGCGTAGGCAGAGTTCACGCATACCCATTTGTCCCGATCCTGACATGCCACGTTCCCTTCATTGACACTCATACACCTCCTCCTACACACTCGGCGGCTATAGGTACTTCTAACGTCACTCTTTAACATCTTTTTCTTACAAATACTCATTGGTTATTATTATAACAAGCTTCATCTTTTTAAATAAACATCTTTTTCTTATTTATCGAATATATATATATATATGTGTGTCTATAAATGCTAACTAGCTGCCGTTTTTCCCGGCATATCATTGGAGGCGACTAATAGACAATAAATTAATAGAAAAAAAAATTTATATTCTATTAAGCGATGTCTTAGCACCTATCACCAATGTTCCATATGATATCACAACCCCAATATTCATGCTAATCAGTACTTTAATTCTCAATTATAGTTAAAAATGAATAGAAAATCAGAAAAATATTAAGAATACTTTCGCTTATACTTTTTCACTTCCCAAAGAATTTGACGGAAACTGGCCGAAACCTTTGAACGCACCGGAAACCGGATGTTATTAATCACTTCCTTTGACCTGGCCACACTAAGGCTTTGAGTGTTGCCATTTATCAAAGACAAATCTAATTTAAATCCCTACCAACCCTTTGGTCTTGCAAATAGAACCTTCGATTCAAAGGCAAAGATTATTTACGTTTAATTATTGTGTAACCGTATCGATGTATAAAATATACTTACATACGCGTTCACGACCATTAACCCTTGCGGGGTAGTTGGAGGTTCAGGTGTCCATCTTCGCAATTGCGAAGGTAGTAATTCTATGGACGACTCGAACCCACGTGTTAACCATAGTCAGTACTCAATTTGGCAGGTGGTAAGCTATCTTGCCATTTACAAGCACTAACTATTACCTGTTCGGGGAACAAGTAGGTTTCCTCACGATGTTTTTCCTCACCGTAGTATTCAACGTATTTCGTTAACATATTTTTATTACGAAAATGTACATAGAGATTCATTAAACTTCATTTCTTTTGGTACATGCTCAAGCGGGATTTGAACCCTGTACCCTCGAGAGAGTACAGACATTTTACAGAGACACTTGTACAGAGTCAAGCCACAAACAACTGAGCTACTAATTAATATACCTTTTAGGGTGAATAGATGATTAAAATATAGAGATATGTAATGCGTTCACTAAGTGAGTTTGCGCTTCATTTATTACGTCACTGAATATGGTTTGCAAAGCACGTATAGATTAAATTTTTGCTGATATGTCTCGTGTTTTAAGCCACGCTAAGGAAACTAGTTAAACGAAATCTCATACGGTAGAGTTTCAATGCTAAGTGACAACCAGTGTAAGGCAAATGTTTTGACTTTCAACGAATATACTCTACTTGTACTTATGTTAAATAAAAACATTTGACTTTGACATACTTAAAAAAAGTCGTAATCCAGAAGAGAAGTGGCAACCGATGCAAATAGCCGTAGTTTTAACAGGAAAAATCGTAGCATGTAGTCGTAGTACAGATGGAAAAGTCGTAGCATTCCCTTCAATCGTTGTCGGTTCACCTGATTTCTCGGTTGGTTTGTCGTAATATTGATTGATGGAAGGTCATTCTATGGCTAAGGGACGAATGAATTATGTATAAGGACTCGGTTGTTAAGAGGGTAAACAGACAGATGGATGAAAGGAGTGTTACGAAAGGAATCTATAAAGCCAAAGTGGAAGGTAGAGTTGAACGCGGTAGGCCGCGTAGAACTTATACAGATCAAATTGGAGACATTCTTCTCAAGGGTGTACGTAGTGAAGAACAAAAGAGCATGTATGAGCAGGTTAATGGATGTGAGAGAAGCGAGAGGGATTTGTCAGGATCGTTCGGGTGGCGATCGATAGCCTCTGCCTTTCCCATTCGGGACGTAGGGGCATAAGTATATGTATTCCCGGTGGAGGCAGAGTTGAGAACAACGCTTTTCTACTGATTTCCAGTCTGGTTGTTGATTATATATGCTATATATGTAATTCTCTATATATAATATATATACTTAAATATACGTTGACTAGTACCCTTAACACAAGTCTTAAATGTACTTACCAAGGGGCTAGTTCAATTGGTGTAATAATGTCCAAATATTATTATAATTGTTATTATTATGTTGCATTTAATTATATTTAGCTTTAACTATAACCAACCACAGACATTCTGTCTATCATATAGGTATAGTCCTGTAATAGTTTGGGACGTAAAAAGAATGCTAACTAGCTGCCGTTCTTCCCGGCATGTCGTAAAGACTAAGGGAGTAGGGGTAATTGTGATTATGTCTTATAAACAAATATATATTCTGATGATTAATAATTAACGGGACTTATCGCGTAAGTTTATATTAATAAAATTACCTTTATTAACCCGACGTTTCGGCTAAGTTGCAGTAGCCATGGTCACGGGCTGACTGACGATTCATATTTTTTCGCCTCCATCGTCGGTTTAATAAAGGTAATTTTATTATATATAAACTTACGCGATAAGTCCCGTTAATTATTAATCATGAGTATAAATCGCGAATCTCTTAAAACTATTAATATATTCTGTCCACCCCGTTACATAAAAAACGTCATCATAAAGCACGTGTTATATCAATTCATTTCCTTACTTCGCTCACACGAAACAATTCAATTAATTTGTTCTTAAGCGAAATTATTTTGGGGAATAATTCCTTCGCAACTCTGAAACAATATTATCAAAATAATCCATGTATCACCGCCTCCGCCCAATATACTTCCGGGAATAGGAAAAGTAGGCTTTTACCGATAAATGAAGGCTTCGTATACATACATGAACGAATGTAAACATACGCTTCACGACTTGTGTATACACACTTCCTTTTTTATTATGGCGGGGTAGTCAGAGGCTTCAATGCCCATCTCCGAAATTTCGAAGACATGTTAGGTATGGGTCATTCGTAGCCCGCGTATCACTAGATAGACAGCACCCAACGTGATAGGTAGTGAAACGTATCAACGTATATAGGCACTGACTATTACCTATCCTGAGGGATAGGCAGAATTCCTCACGATGTTTTCCCTCACCGTTAGCGACTGTAAATTATGTACGTAAATGAAAAACACATTTTTTTATATTTCATTTATTGGTACGTGCCAGAGTCGGGATTCGAACCTAGGACCTTTCTCATGCGAATTCCGAGGTCTTACCCAGTGGGCTACAGCCGCAACGAACGTATATACACATACAAATACTTGTGATTTCAATCGATGAAAGGGTCGATATTGTCTATTTCAGAAATATGTCTAAAACAATGGTTTCTATGGTTCTGTTTAACTAGTAATCCGCTCCGGCTTTGCACGGGTATAAAATATATAGCCTACTTACTCCACTATTTAATGGATGTTATTATACATATGAATCTTTCTCTTGAATTACTCTGTCTATTAAAAAAACCGGATCAAAATCTGTTGCGTAGTTTCAAAGATTTAAGAATACAAAGGGACATAGGGACAGAGAAAGCGACTTTGTTTTATACTATGTAGTGAAGGAATAAAGAACGTGAATGTATGTGTTGTAAAACATATTGAAAAAAGGTTTCTTAGTTTGGTTGACGTGTATGATATTTCTAAAAATAAGAACTTTTTATACAAATATTCTCACTTCTACTTACAACTGGAACGGGTGACAAATCTCTCTTGCACTCACACCTATTAACCTTCTCATACATGCTCTTCTGTTCTTCACTACATACACTCGACTCAAAAATGTCTCCAATTTGATTGATAATAATATTTGGACATTATTACACCAATTGAACTAGCCCCTTGGTAAGTACATTTAAGACTTGTGTTAAGGGTACTAGTCAACATATATTTAAGAAATGTATACTTATTATACATAGATAAAAACATATATAGCATATATAATTAACGACCAGGCTGGAAAGCAAAAGAAAAGCGTAGTAATTAACTCTGCCTCCACCGGAAATCGAACTCAGGACCTCATGATTAGCGTTCAAGCGTCTAACCGATCGCGCCACGGAGGTTGTCATGTATATATGTATTTGTTTTGATATCCCAAATCTTAGAAGCCATATAATGGAGAAAGTATTGAGGTAAACAGTTTCAAAGCTAAATCTCTTTTCATAAGGAAAACATTTTCTTAATACAAACTTGGGGAAACAAAAGTTTTCTGTTTGTTAGGAAGTAAATATATACATACAAACATATACATTCACGTCTTTTTATCCTTTTCGGGGTGGACGTAACCTCGGGGTTGTAATAATATTACTATTACGGACATTATTATAGCAATTGAACTAGCTAACTCTAGGTTAGTTCAATTAAGACTTATGTTAAGGGTACTAGTCAACGTATATTTAAGAAATACATACTTTTAGATAGATAAACACATATATAGCATAAATAATCAACTACCAAACTGGAAAACAGAAGAAAAGCGTAGTTCTTAACTCAGCCTTCACCGGGAATCGAACCCGAGACCTCACGATTATAAAGATCGTCACTTTTAATATCTCTTTTAAGCAGAAATATCGCAGTTCAATATCTCCTTTTTTATCATGAAAATAAATATCGGATTTGTCATGTCATATGGAACATTGGTGACAGGTTGCTAGCCCATCGCCCAATAATTTACCCACTATGCCGCTAACGATTTCTAATATATCTCATTCCATTTAGCACTAATCTCTTAATCACTTCTTACGTCATTCCTACGTAATGGAACGAAAGGTATTTCTATTTATATCTGAAGCTTACACGAGGCATATTTGATACAGGCTAAGTAGGGACGTAAAAATAATGTTATTAAAGTAAATATTACTAATTATCCTTATAAAAGATATACCATTAGATTAAATAATTAATGTATATACCTAATTAATAATGTTCATTTCAAATTTACCTACATGTATAGTAATATACTAAAATAACGTAACTATTCCTTATATATTAAATTGTAATTTTTATTACACAGAATGTGTATGAGGAGTTGTATGAATGTCAATGAAGCGAAAGGGTTTGTCAGGTTAGCCGAATGTGTGGTCCGTGATATCTGCCTATCCCTTTTAAGGTAAATGGGCGTGATGTGTTTGTATGTATGTATGGATATATAATATCAGTCCACCTTTATAACATATGTTCCGTGCTAAACTGGGACGTAAAACGAATGCTAACTAGCTGCCGTTCTTCCCAGCATGTCATAGGAGGTGACTAAGGGACTAGAGATAAGTTGAATCTATTGGACCATGGGCTAGCAACCTGTTACCAATGTTCCATTATAACATCTTATCTCGAATATCATCATCAACCACTTAGCAGAAAAAGGTAGCTGGTAGTGGTTGGCTGAGGGCCACGAATGATCGTGTTTTATGGCGTTACCTTGGGGAGGCCTACGTCCAGCAGTGGACTGACATATGCTGATTGATTAATTGACCTCTAATATATATGCTAATGAGTGACCAAGAAGATTTTTTCATGTCTCCAAGGTTCTGTCCACCCCGAAACGGATTAAAGGACGTGAATGTATATGTACATATGTATTATATGTCAGATTTACACGAGGCATGTTTGATATATGTAATAAAACAACAAATCATGATGAAACAAGAAAAATAGTAAAAGATAATTTATACCATTCCATTCCTAAGCCATTATTTCCTCGTTAGCGTAAAAAATGCTCAATTCTCACTTACGCTTTTGTTGCGGAAGGGATTTGTGTAATATTTGTATAATGAGCTTATCTGAATTGGAAGTCATGCTGTAATTTATGAGCTTTTTATTGTACTATAAGACTGTGAATCATTTGATCCATACACAATATATTAATAATGATATTTCAGACAATATTACACCAATTGAACTAGCCTCTATAAAAGTTCATTTAAGACTTGTGTTAAGGTTTATAAAAAAATGAAATCTGTGATATTTAATTACTGTTTAATAATAATTAGTAATTCGTATATTTGTTTGTTCAAAAGTTTTGTCACTTTGCCATTTAATAATAATAATAAGAACAAATATAAAAAGCATCTATTAACAGCCACAAAGTACTTTAAAAACTACGACTTTTATCTACTAATTAAAGTAATAATATTAAACTTCATATTTCAAATTAAGTAATAGGTAATTTTCCTCACCGTAAACTTCTGTACTATAATACTACATACATACATACAAATCACGCCTGATTCCCTGTAGAGAGGTAGGCAGAGATCACGGATCCCCATTTGTCCCGATCCTGACAGACCACTTTCGCTTCATTGACATTCATAAATCCTCTCATACACTCTCGGCGGTTATAGGTACTCATAACGTATATACTGTAGCGAATTTACGTAAAATATTAGCTAAAACGGGCACGTAAACTACTGACTACCCTGCAAAGGTTAATGGTCGTATAGTAAAATACTAGTTCGATGTAATATAAAGTCCACTTCTTTACAACATTTGAAATTGAACGGTGTGATGTGTCATTCGCAATAGAGTTGTTATAGTTGTGGGGTTAATGAAAATATTTTTATCGGTATCGATTGATATTTAATAATAATGTATTTGTATATTTTTGTAACATGAAACTTTATTTGATATATACAATATAAAATAAAATTAAACATTAATTTGAATTCAATATTGAATTAGACACAACACGTGTAAAGTAAATTACCTATATTAAATTATAAAATTTCATTTCAACACCTTTTTTTTCAATTTATTTATTCCATTTTAAAGGTTCACTTTGTTAGAAGCAACCCTTTTACACGACATATTAAGTTAATTTATGTACTTAAAAGATCTTTTTTTATCAATAGAGATGTATTATTCCCGGGTATCGAATTAGACCCGTTATTTTCAGGAGCCATCTAGTCAAAAGATTTGGTTTCATCTCAAGATGTTTGCTATAATCGGAACCTTAATAAAATGATTTTCGGTACTCGATAACATTAAGAATTTAGTTAATCAAAGTTTTCTGCAATCTTTTCACTTATACGGTGAAGGAAAATATAATTGGGATTTTTTCTTAGAATTATTTATAGAAATTTCAAAGTGATCAAAAATCATCACTATACTCAGCGGAAGAGGCAAATGTGGTTGATACAAATGGGAATACGTAATATCTGCCTAGACCACTGTAGGGAAACAGGCGGTGTGTGGATGCATGCAGTAATCATACCACCTGATTGATACTCAATATCTTAAAACATAGGTTTATAATCATTATTATAAAACACCAGATGTACTTAAATTGATTGATTGATGAGGAAAATAATGTGAAAAAACCTGTCTATTAAAAGAAAGCTATAATCAGTATCTGCATACGCAGACATCGTCTACCACCTGTCACGTTGGATATTAATAAGTTTTGAGTGACCAAAGATCATTACTAAAATTAGTATATGTCGTACATTCAACTTCTGACTAACCCGATAGAGTTGTAAGATTGTAAAAACATCCGTATGTATGTTTTCATCGCTCATAAGTACATAATATGAATGCACATACATATCATGTATTATATATGTAGGTAAATATAAAATAATTTCCACAAAATTTTATCGATAAATCTCCCTTCACTTGCCCATCCCTATCCCGTAGCCATAAGACCGTGAAATCAGGTGACCATCACTCGACTTCACAATCGGACACATTGACGTTTTGCATGTGACCCTTCCCTTTAAAAACCGACCTTAAATCAAGAGAATAAAGTTTATATTCATTTGAAAGATACAAGAGGTGAAACTTCAATGTATTTTCGACTTTACCTCTATGGAGTTAAGGTGTATTTTAAGTTGTTAGGAATAGAATATTTATATTCAATTCAGAGATGAATTTTTTTGGTCGTTTCTCCAAAGGTGACAGACTTAAGGTAATGGTAATAGCTTTTTATATAAGAGGGATTACCGTGCTAGTCTGGGACGTAAAAAGATGTTACTATCTGTCTTTTTGCGACATTAAAAGAAATAACAAAGGTACGAGAAGTATTTGATGATAGACTAGCAACACGTGAGCAAAATTTTATATTACTGTCATGATAAATGATAGTCATATTAAGGTGACTTAAATGTGAGGCTTCAATCAGATTCTAATGGTTTATTATTAAATAGTGTTCAATATTATAATGATGACATAACCCGTAGTGAACCTTTATAGAAAACCGTAGCACAGTTTTTTTTATTGTACTATTATATTTTTTCGTAGTTAGGCGTAATTCGTAGTATGTATATTTTTGATGGATTTTAAGTTGACATAATGTACGTGGGTGAAGTGGAAGGACGGTTACGTAGGGGCCGGCCCAATAAGACATATAACAGTCAGATAGACGCTATATTTTAAAAGGGTGACTTTAGAAGTACCTATAACCGCCTAGCGTGTCTGAGAAGATGTATGAGTGTCAATAAAGAAAAAGTGATCTCTGTAGATTTTTATTAAAAAAAATGCCTTAACTCTTAATTTAGTAAGGATTGAAGGGCATTAAATACGATAATACTTAACACAGTGTCCGTTCGAACTTTTGAATCCTATCTACCCCGTTAGAACCTAGTGCATTGTCAGGCAATGGGCTAGTAATCCATCACTAATGTCCGTCTTAACCCCAAGTGACGTCAATCTTGATTGACGTTAGGTCGAGTTACTGCCCTCCCTCAAGAGAAATCAAAGCTTTAATGTAGTTAAAAGAGGATTAGTAGAGGCTTACATGTATTATGTATGCGATTGTAGACATATAACAGTCAGATAGACGCTATATTGAAAAAAGGTGACGTTAGGTGTACCTATAACCGCCGAGAGTTTATGAGAAGATGTATAAATGTCAATGAAGCGAAAGTGGTCTGTCAGGATCGGGACAAATGGGATCCGTGATCTCTGCCTACCCATCTACAGGGAATCAGGTGTGATGTGTATGTATGTATGTATGTTGTTTAAGGGGATTGTTATAACTTTGGGTACATAAATCATAGAAGCATGATTTTTTGACGACCTCCATAGTGCGATCGGTTAACCACCGGAACGCTAATCGTGAGGTCCCAAAGATTCCCGGTGGAGGCAGAGTTAAGAACTGCGCTTTTCTACTGCTTTCCAGTCTGGTCGTTGATTATATATATTATATATGTATTTATCTATGTATAATATGTATACATATATTTCTTAAATATACGTTAACTAGTACCCTTAAAACAAGTCTTAAATGAACTTACGAAGGGGCTAGTTCAATTAGTGTAATAGTGTCCCATATATTATTTTTATTATTAATAAGTACTTTTACATACCATACGTCTATTCATTCCTTTCGGGTAGAACAGAACCCTGAAGATACAATAATATCTTCTAGGTCACATATTAGCACGAATATTGGGGTTGCGATGTCATAATAGAATTTTGGTGCCAGGTTGCTAGCCCATCGCCCAGTAAATTAATCTTACAATAACTTATTTTTATTCAATAGGTAAATAAATAATCATACATTCATACAGGTCACGTCCGTTTAGCTGTGGTGGGATAGACAGAGATTAATGGAAATTATTATATTCTCGGAATATCTAGGTTTTTTATTACTATAATTAAAATACAATAATATTGTGCCGTAATTATGTCCCGTGCTAGTCTGGAACGCAAAATAATGTTAACAATCAGCCATTCTTCTGGATATTCTTAGGAGGCGACTAAGGTACTAGGGGTCAATGAAATCTATTGGGTTATGAACTAGCAACCTGTTACCAATGTTCCATATGACATCACAACCACAATATTTAACCTAAAAAGTGACCTAGAAGATATTATATATCCGAGGTTCAGTCCACCTAAAGGGACTGAAGTATGTGAATGTATATGTATGTTAGTACCTAAAATAATCTAGTATTTACGTAAAAGGCCTAAGACGTTGCTAGAAAAGGTTTCTTTTACAAAGATCCCAAATGTAGTATTCAATAACACAGGACAATAATGAAAGACATATACAAGATTTTATTTGTCTTAGTGCTTAGATGGGTTCGGAAGGTTTTAAACTGTAGTCTAGGATATACATACATATGTAATTACGGCTTTTAATCCCCTATGGGGTAGCAGAAACTGGCAGACACGAGAATTAAGCCTAGGTCACTTTTTAGTATGAATATTGGGGTTGTGATGTCATATGGAACATTTTGGTGACAGTTTATACATATATAAGTAAATAGTACCTTTAACCACTAGTTCCTTAATCGTTTCTTATGACAAACCAAGAAGAAAGGTAGATAATTAAAAATAATTACCTTTAAGACAAGAACGGGAAAGTAATAAAAATGTTTTTTTCTAGGATATACATATATAAATGAATAGCGTAAACATAGTGTAGGACGCCCCCTGCCAGGTGGACTGATGACCTGAAGGTCGCTGGTAGTGGTTGGCTGAGGGCCACGAGTGATCGTGTTTTGTGGCGTTACCTTGGGGAGGCCTACGTCCAGCAGTGGACTAACATAGGCTGATTTATTGATTGACATGAAATAAATAACTTTATTAAGGTCAAGTTATTTATTTATTAAATGAATATGCAAGCGGTTGTAGTCCAGTGGCAAGCGGCTGTAGTGGGTAAGACTTCTTATGAGAAAGGTCCTTTGTTCAAAACCCGGCTCTGGTGACCAATGATTTGTGTTTGATGAATGACCTAACTGCGAGGGAGAACATATACGGCGATACGGTGCACTACCTATCACGTAGGGCGCAGTTTATCTAGTGAAACGTGGGTTTCGAGAGACCCATACCTAACATGCCTTCGAAATTTCGGAGATGGGCATTCAAGCCTCTGACTGAGTAAAATAAAACGCTTTAAATATCAAATATTATTTTGCACTTATCACATTTTTCCAAAAAGTCATACTAAAACTTACTTAGTAAATAACTTATGTCCGATGTACTGTCAATTCTTAAGGTATGTGTAGTGTTCTTTGTTAGATTACCTATCCCTAAAACCTAGAACCTAGACTAGTGCTGTAGTACCAAATTAGATGAGCCCTAGTAATAGAAGTTCTTTGATCTAGACATCAGAAACGGAACATTACTTGTTTGTGTACTTTCGTTAACAAGGTAAATATATATGGGATTATTTTCACGTGGCGTAACTGCAGATGTGTCTTCGGATAGTGTTAGTGTTGTGTGTCGTGCTATAAATTAACCAAAATTCCAATTGTGAAGGTAAACAGACACTAGCTGAGACGCCAGTCTTCCCGCGACCACGGCCTATGCAACTGGGTCGAAACGTTGGGTAAAATATAAAGGTAGTCAAATATCTTTATTAATTTATCGTGATATGACCTGGTCTCACATAGTAAATAAAATAAGTATACATCGCGAGTGTTTAAAAATGACTAAGGTAAATAATACAAATACCTCACGAATACGCTTTAGCCAAGTGGGTAAGACCTCTGACTTATTATGAAAAAGGTCCTAGGTTCGAATCCCGGTTCTGGCATGAACCAATTAATGAAATTTAAATATACATGTTTCGTTTACGTACATAATTTACAGTCGCTAACGGTGAGGGAAAATATCGTGAGAACACATTATGTTAGTTGATGTCTGACTAGTGATACGCGGGCTTCGAATGACCCATACCTAACATGCCTTCGAAATTTCGGAGATGGCATTCAAGCTTCTGACTACCCCACCATAATAAAAAAGGGAGTGTGTGTGTATACACAAGTCGTGAAGCGTATGATATGTTTAAGTTATACATACATATACATCACGCCTGATTCCCTGTAGAGGTGTATGCAGAGATCACGGACCCCCATTTGTCCCGTTTATGTTATGTTAACTGTATGTACTCGTATGTACATATGTATGAAAAGTATCTTTATTTATCCTAATATTCCTAAAGCACTCTAACCTACTCGTAGCATAAAAGAACTATATTAGATCACTCTTTATAATTGGACTTCTTTGATCTAGCTATCAGAAACGGTACATTACTCTTTTGTACAATACCATATGGTACCCCGAAAACCTTTCAAAGGCTGTATCAAAAGGTTTCCCCTATAAATAAAAACAAATAGGGCCTTCTTATAGAACCTTACCGAAATAGAAATGTGCAATTTTACCTTGTAAGAAGGTTGTATTGTTTCGGAAACTTTTTTGTGGATTAAAAGAAATTTTGTTTCTTAAATATAAAGTATATATGTATATATAGAATGGAAAATTGGTAACAGATTGCCAACCCATCGCCCTTTAGATTCTATTTGTCGTGTTTTATATATCGTGTTATTGTCGCTGTGATGTAGCAAGGATACTAACTAGGTATCATCCTTCCTGGATTTTTAATACTGACATAGGTATTAAATAGCCAAAGCCTTTTAAATTGAAAGTGAATATTCAACCTCCGACTTTGACGAACTCCGTGGCGCGATCGGTTAACCACCGGAACGCTAATCGTGAGGTCCCAAAAATTCCCGGTGGAGGCAGAGTCAAGAACTACACTTTTCTTCTGCTTTCCAGTGTGGTCGTTGATTATATATGCTATATATTTATCTATGTATAGTAAGTATATAATTCATAAATATACGTTGACCAGTACTCTTAACACAAGTCTTAAATGTACTTACCAAGGAGCTATTCCTATTGTCTCAAATGTGAGGAAACCTACCTGTTCCTCGAACAGGTAATAGTCAGTGTTTGTTAATTGTAACATGGCTTGCCACCTGTCACATTGAGTGCTGACAATCTGGTCAACGCGTAGCTTCGTGGTGTCAATAGAATTACTACCTTCGCAATTGCTGATATGGAAACCTGAACCTCTGACTACCCCACAAGGGTTAATATGTGTATAAGAAAATTTAAATTTAGGTTTTTAAATAAAAAAACGTTTTTATAAATGCTCGATTATTAACTTTCATATTTATTAATATTTAATGTTATTACTATTCTATTTACATCAATAAATTATTTTTAACAATACTTTATCTACAATAATTATTATATCTTAAATTTAAAAACTGTTTCTTCACATATGATCTGGTTTTATAAACATAACATAAATTCAATATACATATTATAAAAACAAATTAATATATACCTTTTTTTCTTTCATATAATCAATTTAAATCCACATTCCACCATATAACAACTATCTATGACAGGTTGTTAGTCCATCATCATTAACAATTCTTGGCTATTGCCTATCCAGAGGTTTACAAACTGACTATTATTTATATGTACTTATAAAGGTTTTTTAAGATCTTTTACAAGGTATGTCAGTTGAATAAAGTGTATTTTGTAACATAATAAAATTATATATGCACATTTAAGTACTTTCAACGAATAAAAATACATATACACATATAAAAATGACGGATTGTTAAAATAATGTACTGATATTATTATATATCCATACATACATACACATCACATCTGTTTTACTACAGAGGGATTGGCAGAAATCAAACATCTCCATTTGTCTCGATATTTTAAAAGGTGGACTGATATTATATATCCATACACATCACTCCCATTTACCTTAAAAGGAATAGGCAGAGATCACGGATCCATATTTGGCTAACCTGACAAACCACTTTCGCTTCATTGACAATCATACATCTCCTCATACACATTCGCTGTAATAACAATTATAATTTAATATTTAAGGAATAGTTACGTTATTTTAATTTATTATTATACATGTATGTAAATTTGAAATGGACATTAATAATTATGTATGTACATTAATTATTTAATCTAATGGTATATCTTTTATAAGGATAGTTAGTAATATTTTACATTACTTGCCGTTTGTAAATTTAAAACTTTCATATACTGCAATTAGTAAGATAAGTATTTTAAGTTGATGTTATATTTTACTTATACATATGTATTTGTGGTATACAAATACATATACAATACGTCTTTTAATCCCTTTCGGGGTGAACAGAATTTTGGACACATAATATCTTCTTAGACACTTTTAGACAAAATATTGTGGTTCTCATAAATGCCAACTCTCTTAGTTATATACCGGAAGGAATGACAACTAGTTAGGCTTTTATACGTCCCAGACTAGCAAAGAACGTGAATTAATTGTTGGAATATAAGTAATGGTATAAAAAAATAATTTGCATAAAGTTAGTAAATAGTATTCAAATGAAAACATACACAATATGATTATTGACAGATATTACTTTTGTAATCATAAGAGAATGTTCCGTGCTAGTCTGGGCTGCAAAATAATGCTTACTAGCTGCCGATCTTCCCGGCATGCCGTAGGAGGCTAAAGGACTAGGGGTCAATGGGATCTATTGGACATTAAGTTAGCAACCTATCATAAATGTTCTATATGACTTCACAACCCCAATATTTATGCTAAAAGCGAACCTAGAAGATATCATTGTGTATCCTTGGTTCTATTCACCCCAAAAGGCATTAAACGTTAATATATACAATGAAACCTGACACTTTAATCGCCATTTTACTTAATCGCAGCATATTATATGACATTATCACTTTATTTATTCCGTTTGTCACCGCATATAAAAGTGTAACGTGGTTGCAGATGGTAGGAGCACGTAGTTCCAGGTCAATAGAGACCAACTGGTTGCGCTGGACTGCATGGCAGCTGGGTTTTCACCTGGAGAAAAAATATGTTTAAAAAACATACATACATACGCTTCACGACTTGTGTATACACACTCCCTTTTTATTAAGGCGGGGTAATCAGAGGCTTGAGTGCCCCTCTCCGAAATTTCGAAGGCATGTTAGGTATGGGTCATTCGAAGCCCGCGTATCACTAGATAGGCAGCACCCAACGTGATAGGCAGTGAACCGTATGGACGTATATAGGCACTGACTATTACCTATCCTGAGGGATAGGCAGGTTTCCTCACGATGTTTTCCCTCACCGTTTAAAGCTAATAGATAAATTTAGTGAAACTCAAGCCTCTGACTACCCCGCTACAATGAAAAGCAAGTGTGTGAATATGAATATGAAATACATGATGTGAAGCAAAATAGATTTGTCAGGATCGTTCCAGGTGGCGATCGATAGTCTCTGCCTATCCTCTTAGGGACGTAAAGGCGTGAATATATACGCACGTAAAAATACTAAAATACCTTTAATTTTCGTTTTTACTACTTTAGAACTGTCATTGCTTCTTATTTTCAACTATCTATGGAACCTACTAGTACGGTGAGGGAAAACATCGTGAGGAAACCTACCTGTTCCCCAAACAGGTAATAGTTAGTGTATGTGAATAGCGACATGGCTGACCACCTGTCACATTGAGTCCTGACTATCTGGTTAACACGTGGGTCCGAGGTGGCCACATAATTACTACCATCGCGATTGCGGAGATGGACACCTTTACCTCTGAATACCCCGCAAGGGTTAATGGTCGTGAACGCGTTTGTCTATTATTCATTTTGTGTTGAATAATGTCTGCAGAGTTTCTTAGCATTTCTTCTCTGCAGGTTTTTCTTTTACAAAATACAAATACTTTAATTAGATTTATTTTAAGGTCATTTTTCCATGTTATATTTTTTTTGACTTTCAATAAGTTGTTTTAGACTTTCAATAATATTTAATGATCCCTATGTTGAAAAAAAAACGTATTCACAACCATTTATCCTTTCCCACAAGCCACGTGTTGACCAGATAGTCATTACTCTATACGACAGGTGGTAATGTCGCTATTTACAAGCACTGACTATTAGGTTAGTTTCCTCACGATGTTTCCCCTCACCGTTAGCTACTAAAATATTTACGTAAATGAAAAACACATTACTTATTTAGTTTTTTTACAATATATATATATATATATATATATATATATATATGTATGTATATATATAATTTAATGTAATATATATATATTTAAGGACAGACAAAGACTTAAAGAAATACCGTTCAGTATATACTCACCATTGAATATATGCACGAATATACTGGCCGGAACAGCGTTGTTCGGGACACAGGTATAGTTTCCAGCGTGCGTAGAGCTGGCACTGGGTATCATCAAGTCTGACACCCGTAAGAGAGGGTCAGTGGTCACGTTCACACCCCTTTCGAAGTCGTAGTTTATCATTCTACTGTTGTGGTACCTATGAACAGAAAATGAGACTTAATGATATATTAAAATAGTTTACGGCATGTTAGGAAATTTCGGAGATGGGCATTCAAGCCTCTGACTACCCCGCCATAATAAAAAAGGGAGTGTATATACACAAGTCGTGAAGCGTATTTTTATGTTTTTTTTTTAATAGTTTAATTGAGCTGGCCCCTACGTAACCGCCTTTCCACTTTACCCATATATATATATTCCTTTTGTCAATCTACTATCAATTATCCGCATAACATGTCCAAACCATCAAAACATGCCCTTTTCAATTTAATATGACAGTCAAATAGACACCATATTGAAAAGGGTGACGTAAGAAGTACCTACAACCGCCGAGTGTGTATGAGGAGGTGTATAAGTGTCTATGAAGCGAAAGTGGTTTGTCAGATTGAGACGTATGGGGATCCGTGATCTTTGCTTACCTCTTTACAGGGAATCAGGCATGATGTGTATGTTTGTATATTTTCATTACTATTCCAAATCCTTTTTTCCACTACATTAGCATCTATACTCTTCCACATACACACTCGACAGTTATAAGTTATAAGTACTTCTAACATTACCCTTTTCAGTACTGGCTGTTTTCTCGCAATATTTGAGCAAAACAAATACACTCAAGCCTGCATTCCCAAAAGGGTTAGCAGTTATTTAACAAGCAATTATCCTAATTGAGCCGTAGCAAACAGTTTCAAGTTACATCAAAGTTTCTTAGAAAATTCCGTAGTACGAAATTAAATTCGTAGTATAACAACTCGAAAGAGCTACGAAATTGAAAGTTTACGTTCAGCGAATTCGTATTAAAGTGATCTTTTTGCATGTTTATCAAAATAGCAATTCATTTTCGTATAAATACACATCACGTCTCTCTCTATATAGGAGAGTAGGCAGAGATCATGGATTCCTAATTTTCTTGATCCTGAAATATCACTTTGTGTTCATTTATATCATGAAACCTTCTAAAAGTAAATACATGTTAGTATACATACTAGATCATTTTTAAGGGTAGTCAGTATTCAAGTGACCATCATTTGCTTATTATTTGATAATTTATCTACTCCTAACCAACTTTATACCAAACATTAAAGATGAGGGAAAACATCGTGAAGAAACCTGCCTATCCCTCGGGATAGGTAGGAGCATTAGTCAGTTCATGTAAACGGCTAAGTTTACCACCTATCACGTTGGTAACTGATTATCAGGTAAAAATTGAGTTTTAAACAAATACCGTCACAAAAGTCATGATATTGAACACTTAACCTCTGAATACCCCGAAAAGGTTATACGCTCGTGATTCATAATTATGTACAAACATACAACTTCCCTATCGAGATAGGCAGAGACTATTGATCGCCAACTTGAACTATTGAACTATGCTCTTTAATCTCTCTTGCTTCACTCACGCCCATTAACCTTCTCATACATGCTCTTCTATTCTTCACGCTACACCCGCCTTGAGAAGAATGTCTCCAATTTGATCCGTATAAGTTCTACGCGGCCTACCCAGTCCAACTCTACCTTCCACTTATTATAAAGTTAACATACACCTAAAATATCCTTCACTTAACATACCTATATGTATATTTAAACATACATCTAACATTGCCATCATCATTTGACGACTTGACGACCTCCGTGGCGCGATCGGTTAGACGCCTGAATGCTAATGTATTTATCTATGTATAATAAGCACATATTTCTTAAATATACGTTGACTAGTACCCTTAACACAAGTCTTAAATGTACTTAGCAATAGGCTATTTCAATTGGTATAATAACGTCCTACAATACAATACAATATTTTTACAAAATCTCTCTGACGTCTTCCCCACGTAATGTCACGCAAAACGTCGTGTGACGTCACATAATAACGTCACGCCCTTTTTGCTAATTCAATTCCCGAGCTGTGATTACAAAGGCCCCGGCCCTTAATTCGGCGTTCAAAGGACAAAGGGTAGGTTAACAGGGCCGCGTTTACATGTGTTTAGTAGGTTAGGTTTTTTGTACGTAGGGTTGGTTTAGAATATGAATGGAATCATAATACATACATTCATAGATACACATCACGTTTCATTCCATGTAGAGGATATGGCAGAGATCACGGATTGCCATTCGCTTCATTGACACTCTTACACCTCCTCATGCACACACGGTTATAGGTACTAAAGTTATCCTTTTTCCATATGGTGTCTACTGGCTATTATGTCTTATTGGGCTGACCTCTACGTAACCACCCAATAAGACACATGACAGTCTTTGTTTAACTATATTACATTTTAAACAACAGAATAGGAGTAAATATGTACCAGCGAGAGATGAAACGTTTTAAGGAAATTAAGTGTGTAAGATATAAACGTTCACAATCATTATCTACTGCGAGATAATCAAAATTTCGAACGTCTCTGAAACCAAATTATTATTGATTTTCTTCAGATAAAATAGAGTTTAAAAAAAGATAAACAAACAAACGGATTCACGATTATTAACTATTGCGGGGTAGTCACAGGTTCAGGTTTCCATCTCCGCAATTGTGAAGGTAGTAATTCTATGGACACCTCGAAACTACGTGTTGAGTCAGTACTTAATGTGACAGGTAGTAAGCAATGTCGCCATTTACAAGCTGTAACTATTACCTGTTCGACGAACAGGTAGGTTTCCTCACCGTGTAATTCGATGCATTTCGTAAATGTGTTTTTATTACGAAAATGTACATACAAATTCTTTAAAATATAAAAAAAAAGTTTAAAATACAATTCTTAAAATGCCAAAAACAAAAACATCTACAATTCTATTTACGTCAATTCATTTGGTCATTCAGTGGGTTCTATAAATAACATTAGAATTGGTCATTTGCTGAGGTTTTCCCCAAATCCATTAGGGAACAATAGGCCAAATCGTTGGTACTAATTTGATGAGGCTGCATAATATTTGTATGGCAATTTTCCGCGTTTTTCCCGCTCAATAGAACCTTTGGACAGATATATTACATTCTTTATCACGTCGTATAATCCTTTCCATTCTTAAATTTTTGTTAAGTCCTGTGCTAGTCTGGGATGTAAAAAGAATGCTAACTAGCTGCCGTTCTGCCCGGCATGTCGGAGAAGGCGACTAAGGGACTAGAGGTATATGGAATCTATTGGGCGATAGGCTAGCAATCTACCACCAATTAACCATATGACATCGTAACCCCGATATTCATGCTAATAAGTGAACGAGATGTTCTCATGTCTCCTAGGTTCTGTCCGCCTCGAAAGGGATGGAAGGACGTGAATGTATATGTATGTATGCTAATTTGTTTGGCAATTGGAAGACATGGAATAACGGTGATAGGTTGCTAACACTTCACCTCATAAATTCTGATTAGCCTTAAATACGATACGCTTTCAAAAATTAATAATGTTCTAGACTAGAATGGGATAAACAATTTCCCCTATATTCACACTATTAAACTAAACCAGCATATATACAATCATAAACAAACAAACGCGTCTACGACCATTAACCCTTACGGGGTGCCAGAGGTTCAGGGTTTTATGACCACTATTTCCAGTTGACCTTGGGGGGAAAAGCGGCCCAGAGGAAGACCACAGATGAGGTGGAAGGACGACATCCAAAAGATAGGAGGGTCAAACTGGATGCACGTGGCCCAGAACCGTGTTAAGTAGCGCAAACTGAAGGAAGCCTACACCAAA
Source organism: Leucoptera coffeella (assembly GCA_030578115.1). NCBI lineage: Eukaryota > Metazoa > Arthropoda > Insecta > Lepidoptera > Lyonetiidae > Leucoptera > Leucoptera coffeella. The sequence goes on from JAMBLF010000463.1 coordinate 64,351, forward strand.
CTGGTCGAGAGTGGCTGAGAAGAAGAAGTAGAAGAGATTTCCTGTTCAGGGAACAGGTAGGTCTCCTCACGATGTAATCGTAAATATATTTTTTTATGACAATAATGTACAGAGAAATTCATTAAACATTATTTTCATTGTTACGTGCTCAGGCGGGATTTGAACCCTGTACCCACTGATACAGAGTCAAGCCCCAATCAACTGATTACGCTGAATTCTTAACTATAGAACGACAACCATAAATTAACCACGGGTATAGACACATGAACTTACTGCGAATAACTATCCCACGAATAATAGTCTGTAAAGTTTATTTACTAATATATGAATGTACTAAAGACAACAACTCCACTTTTCACTAAACCTAAACATTTACACAACTAACTAAACCCTTGTAAACGCACGCTCAGGTATTTTACAAGGCAATAAAAAGTTTAAAACCCCATTCTACGAACCTGTTTCTGCTCTTTACCTACGTTTTAACAGTGCATTAAGCCCTTAAGACTAGAAATTAGGTGAGTGAACTATACAGTGAGCGATTCACTGAATTGAGCTGTTAGAAGAGTGAATGATTCAGTTCTAGTGAATTTTGTAGTTCATTTTACGAGAAAACGGGACTTATTGCGTATATTTTATGAACAAAGTATTACATTTGACCCGAGACCGTGGCCATTGCAACATGGCCGAAACGTCAGGTAACAAAGGTAACACTTTGTTTATAAAATATACGCGATAAATCCCTTTTTTTTAATGTGTATGAAAATCGAGAATTTTTCAAAAATATTACAGTACAACTCAGAAATATTTGCCTTTTTTACGTACATATTAGGCAGATGGTAGAAAGCAATGAAATTTATTAAAAACGACAATATCCTTAAATGAATATCATAAGTACCGTACTAGTCTAGGACGCAAAATAGTATAAACTAGCTACCGTTCTTCCTGGCATGTCGTAGGAGGCGACTAAGGAACTAGGGGTAAACGGAATCTGTTGAGCGACAAGCAACCTGTCACTAATGTGTCATATAATATAATAACCGTACAATTCATGCTTAAAAGTGACCTAGGAGATACTAAATGTCCGACAGACCACGCCGAATGGGTTTGAAGGATGTGAATGTATATGTATGTATGTATAAAGACAAACGCGTTGCTGACCATTAACCCTTGGTAGTCAGAGGTTCAGGTTTCCATCTCCGTAATTGTGAAGGTAGTCATTCTATGGCCGCCTCGAACCCTCGTGTTGACCAAGTCAGTACTGAATGTGACAGGTGGTAAACCATGTCGCCATTTACAAGTACTGACTATTACCTGTTTGAGGAACTGGTAGGTTTCCTCACGATGTATGTATGTAGCTACAAGTACATATAATATGAGAATGAATATTCATGTGTATTTTACTCATATGTGTTTTTCATTTACGTACAAAATTTACAGTCGCTAACGGTGAGGGAAAACATCGTGAGGAAACCTGCCTATCCCTCAGGATAGGTAATAGTCAGTGTCTATATACGGCGATACGGTTCACTATCTATCACGTTGGGTGCTGTCTATCTAGTGATACGCGGGCTTCGAATGACCCATACCTAACATGCCTTCGAAATTTCGGAGATGGGCATTCAAGCCTCTGACTATCCCGCCATAATAAAAAAGGGAGTGTGTATACACAAGTCGTGAAGCGTATGTATGTATGTTTTTGAATATTCATGAAGGAAAACTACTTCAATAACACATCTGCGGAACGTGTGAAAAGGACTTGACAATTATTACTTTATATTTTCCTGTTACCCTTTTGTCGTGTCGTTAAATATTTACTAGGGTTGGGAAAGCTTTGTAAGTGTGAGTAAATACTCATGGAAATATTTTACTTAGTTACTATAAAACGATATATTTAACTGCAACTGACGGTCAGGTTTTATTGGGTAATAAGAGATATATCAATTTGAAAAGGGAAGTGAATAGAAAAGGTAATATAAAAATCAAACATGACATACATATATATTCACGATTTATGTGTTATATAGATTAACGATTTGTGTGTAATCCCTTATTTTGGTGGCGGTATTGTCAGAGTTTTGAGTACCCATCTCCGAAATTTCGAAGGCATGTTAAGTATGAGGTAATCAAAAACGCGTTTCACTAGATAGACAGCACCCAACGTGATAGGTAGTGAACTGTATACAGGTACTGGGTACTACCTATCCTGAGGGTTAGGCAGGTTTGCTCACGATGGTTTTTTTACAATTAGCGACTGTAAATTGTGTACGTAAATGTAAATTTTATTTTTAATTTAATTTATTGTTACACGCTAAGGCCGGGATCACTGAGCCTGCCCCCGGGATTCGACCCCGGGTAAGACCTCTGACTTGTAATAAGAAGTCAGAGAAAGATCAGAGGTCCAAGCCTGTAATTGCGTTATGCGTTCACGACCTTTAACCCTAGAAGGGTAGTCGGAGGTTCAGGTGTCCATCTCCGCAATTGCAAAGGTAGTAATTCTATGGTCACCTCAAACCCTGTCTATTTACACTATTTTTTTAGAAAAAAATTTTTATATATGACAATAAAATTACGAAATACCGTCTCTATACTAAAAATAACAATACCCATCCTTGCTCAACCCTTTTTCCTCACTGAACTTTGTTCCCTGAACACTTCCATAAACCCGTAGGATTACAAAAACGGTTCATATTGCTTTTCTTTTAAAAGCAACCTTTTTTAATAACATAACATGAACGTAGGTAGCGACCCTTTTAAATGTGAGTGAATATTTGAAACAGATTTTCTCTGATGGTTTGGTAAATGATTTTTTATTTACTGTCTTGTTGAACTTTGAATCTACCTGTTCCCCGAACAGGTAATAGTTAGTGCTTGTAAAAGGCCAAATGGCTTATCACCTATCACATTGAGTACTATCTGGTCAACACGTGGGTTCAAGGTGGCCACAGAAATACTACCTTACGGTTGCGGAGATCGAAATCTGAACCTATGATTGGGATAGGCAAGGGTTAATGCATTGTATTTTGTTACTTGTAACAGACACTTTATTGATAAGGTAAATCATTGTGAAGAAACCAATCTTAGTTTCAAAACAGGCAAATTAAGTATCTGTACTATGACATGGTTTACCACCTATCACATATACCATAGATGTAGATTAACATAGAAAGAGTGGCTTTCGAATGGGCAAATAATATCAAACCAAATCAGATAATGCCGGACACTGAACCTCTGAATTCCTCGAAGGGATGGTATAGTCGTGAATGCTTTTATTAGATCGTTGAATATAAATACAATTATTCGAGAACGCGTTTTTGTTTATACATTAAATTTGAAGGGCAAAGTTTTAAAGTTTTTGCAGGAAACCCTATTTTTCCAATCCTGTCAAACACTTTTACTTCAAAACACTTGCACTTCATTGCCATACATACGCCTCCTTAAACACACTTGGTTGTTATAAGTACTTCTAATGTAACCCTTCTTTATACATACATACATACACATCACGCCTTATTCCCTATAGAGGGGTAGGCAGAGATCACGGATCTCCATTTGTCCCGATCCTGACAGACCACTTTCGCTTCATTGACACTCATACATCTTCTCATACACTCTTGGCGGTTATAGGTACACCTAACGTCAAAAATGCCTATTTGATCGTTATAAGTTTTATTATTACTTTATGCACCATATAAGAGAGAAAAACATGAATGAGGAGGTTATAAATATCATACTGAGATACACTTTATTAAAAGTGATGTGTTTATTGTCTATTTACGAGTATGTGTAGACTCCGAGCATCTATTGCGATGTAGTTAAAGGTTCAGGTATCTATCTCAATATGAATCTACATGTTAAACAGGGACTTAGTCTACTAATGCATTTTAGGCACAATATTAGTTTATTAGTGATACAACAGTACTTCAGTGGTAGTAATTTGACACTTTTGGTACTCCACTAACAACTTTAGGCAACTAAAGCATATGACTACCCCGCGATAAAAAAGGGAGTGTGTTTACACAAGTCGTGAAGCGTTTGTTATGTTATTTAATAATCAAAATACAGTATATACTGACAGTAAGCGCCCATCCCTTTATCATGACCCGTCAAACTTTAAATGCAAATGTAATGATGTAAATGAAATCTAAAATTTAACGACTGCGCCAAAACAAGGATCCCTTAGCCATAAAATATTATAGCCTACATATAAACTAACAAATAAAGCTTGTTTGGGACTTCATATTATGTAACCAGCTGCGATAGTTAGTATACAAAACATACATACATACACATCACGCTTGATTCTCTGTAGAGGGGTAGGCAGAGATCACGGATCCCCATTTGTCCCGATCCTGACAAACCACTTTCGCTTCATTGACATTCATACATCCTCTCATACACTCTCGGCGGTTATAGGTAATCCTAACGTCACCTTTTTTCAATATAGCGTCTATCTGACTGTTATATTATGTCTTATTAGGCCAGCCCATACGTAACCGCCCTTCCACTTCACTCATATATATTCCTTTTGTCAATCTGCTATCATTCATTTTTTTATATATGTATGTTACAAAACATACATATATAAAAAATACATACAAACATGTACATTCATTCTCAATCCCTTTCGGGGTAGCAAAACCTTGCAGACGATTATATCATAAAGGTCACTTTTTAGCATGAATATCAGAGTTGCGCTGTCATAAGCCCATTGCTTAGTATATTCACTACCCCGAGTCCCTTAGTCGCCTCCTACGACATGCCAGGATGAATGGCAGTATTAGTACTGGTCATAAGCGTATAAATATACATATCACTCACAAGGGTTGTAACATCTATCACCAATTCTAATTGTAGTGCCCTTTAGCAGTCACAGTATTCGGACCCTTTTTTGCTACTAGTTCACTATTTGCGATCGGGTTATTCCTAAGCTAAGCGGTACAAATATTTATAAATTTAAGTTCTAATAAATATAAGAAAAATTGCTGTAGCGTAGTGGTAAAGACCAATTCTGTAAATTTTTCATAAGTCAAGGCTTTTTTTTATAAGGTTTTTTTCCTTATAGTAAGTGAAATTTAGGATCCTTATATTTAATAAAAAAGTATTTCATTTCACCTCTGGCTTCTTGATTGAATATCCAGGTTCGAATTCTGGTTCAGGCATGTACCAATGTATGGAATTTTAAAATGTGTATTTATTTACGTATGCAATACACAGTCGCTTACGGTGAGAGAAAACATCGTGAAGTACATATCCCTTGAAATAGGTATTAGCCAGTGCCTCTATACGGTTCAATACGTATCACGTTAAGTACTGTATATCAAGTAAAACGAGGGCTTTGAGTGGCTCATATGTAACATGCCTTTGAAATTTTGGAGGTGGGCACTGAAGCCTCTAACTGCCCCGCCACGGTAAAAAAGGGAGTGTATACACAAGGGTTGAAGTGTATGTTAATTAAATTAAATTATACTGTGTTCATATACATATATGTATATTCACGCCTCTACGTACCCAACGGGATAGTCAGAGACAATCTATCGCCACCTGGAACAATCCCGACGCATCTCTCTTGCTCCTTTCACATCCAATAACCTTCTCATACATGCTCTTGCCTACGTATGAATGTTGAGTATGAAGAAAAGATTATGTTTTGTGAATGTATTCATCAGGAATAACCCGTTACCCCGCTCGGGGCAAAGTGGCCTTACTTGGCATGTACCGCTGGCTTCAGAGCCAAATGTTAGTTTAGGATGGCCAGGGGTCAAAGAACCAAAGGAGCGTGTTATGTTAACATGTTACGGGGTCAGATCAATCGGTTTAGTTTGGATAGATTGGTCAGTTGAGTTTTGACTTCCGTGGCGCGATCGGTTAAACACTTGAACGCTACGTGAGGTCCCAAAGATTCCCGGTGGAGGCAAGTTAAGAACTACGCTTTTCTTCTGCTTTCCAGTCTGGTCGTTGATTATATATGCTATATATGAATTTTTCTATATATATATATGAAGTATATTAAATATACGTTGGCTATTCTTTAACACAAGTCTTAAATTTACTTCCCAAGGGACTAGTTCAGTTGGAGTAATAGTGTCCATATTATTATATTATTATTAGATGAGGTGAAAATACATACGTATTTAGATAAACATGCATACGTACTATATTTAGACTTGTCCCCGTCCTAGTCTGGGGATAGAAAGGATGCTAACTAGCTACCGTTCTTTAACAAAATTAATCCACAATTTCAGCGATAGACATTGAAACATTTGACTATATTGTAACAGACATTGGTCGTAAAGGGTGTGAAATGTATATATGGACTGATTATTTGAAAAAAGCAATGTTTAGCAAAGTTTAAAAGTACAAGTGTCTCGATAGGTGACCAAATGATGTAGTTTCATTGAAATTAAACATCAATAAATATATATAGATTATTAATCTAGATACAGATTATCATTAAACATATAGAAGTTGTATATCACTTCATAAAATAGTGAAATAAGATTGTGTAACTATAATAATTATCGAGGAGATACTATTTGGCTAGTTACTACATGAAATAAATTACTATACAGATAAATAGCCATGCGGAAGTAAACATATGATAATAGAATTGGGTAGGTAATAGGCAACTTAAGGCTTGTACGAATAAAAACTGTTACAACACAGCTAATGGTAACCAATTATCTGTGACGCCCACATAAGAATATTATTTCTCTATTAATAGTCAGAGAATGTGATTGCTTAAGATGAAACGTGCCTAACGGGATAGGCAGTGACTATCGATTGTCACTTGGAACGGGTTGAATCTCTATTGCTCCACTCACACCCATTAACCTTCTTACATGCTCTTCTGTTCTTCACTACGTACACCCACTTTGAGAAAAATGTCTTCATTTCGATCTGTATACGTTCTACGCGGCCTACCCCGTTTAACTCTACCTTCCACTTTGGATCCATAAATTCCTTTTGTTACATTACAACAGCTTAAATCGAAAATATATATATTATTATTATTATTTAATTAAATTTAAATAGAATTTAATGTTAAATGAAATGAAATGTAATGTAATTTTATGTGTTGTGTATTGTGTAATTCAATTATTTTCAGTGAATTCTATTGTATGTAATTGATGTGGATGTCTCAATAAAGATATGATTATTATTACAATATCCCTTCGAGTTACGCCCTCTGTAGATCGAGAATACCAAAGTGTCACGGATTGGTTATAACTACATAGTTCTTTGAAATATGTCAAGATTTGACCAACAGAAACACTTTTGCCAACTAAAAAGCTGTTACCTATGAAAGGAATCCGGATGCCTCCCAAACTTCATTATTTATTCCTTTTTTAGGTAACTGTACGTCTGAGAAGATATAGTAAAATAAGTAATAGCTACCTAATATTTGAGAAGGCAAGGGTAATTATTTGTCGTGAATGTTTTTGTCTTTTGTATGACAAAAACAAACGCAACTATAAGCATTCTAGTGACCACTAGATATATTGAAAGGAGATTAGTTGTATATACCTACATACACAATCGCGTCCTTTAATCCCTTCCGGAGTGGACAGAACCTTGGAGATATGATAAGATCTTTTTGGTCACTTGTTAGCATATATATAAATAGATTCATTTTGTCAATAGTAAATATCTGTCCCCCAGTCGTCTATGGTTCGTCAACAAAGTCAGCAGCTCAGTGAAAGTTGAAAATACAAATAATTATTTTTGGCTGAATATTTAGTCAATTGTGATGCCAAACTGGCTAAACATGTTCGCACTGGGATAAGATTTGGATCCTCAACTGGAACGAACCGAAGAACAAGGAAGAGAAGAATTAGACCTTCGATTTCGTTTTTCTTCGGTTGTATCGGCTGGCGGTGTTGGTGTAACCATGGCGATGGAATAACAAGAAGTTCAAACACCGTGGCATCAGTGTTTGTACTTCAGCCGACATAACCTTAGTGGTGAAAGGCTTAGTAAAAAATTAAAAAAACAAACAGTCTACCTTGTAAAGAATAACAGTCGTGAAGCTACAATATTAGCCAATGTCATTCTTGATGGGAGTAAGTGAAATGCAGCATTCCCTTCCTTTTCATTCTTAAGTGAATGTCACAGGGGAAACTAGGTTTTCCTTAACAATATATGTACAGTCAACGCTGAAAGTGCAGTCCCAGTAACGTTTTATAAGGTTTAAGTTTATAAGAACACTAGCGACCCGCTATAGCTTCGCACTTCTGGCTGTTTAATGCTATTTAATGGATGTTATTATACATATAAACCTTTCTCTTGAATCACTCTATCTATTAAAAAAACCGCGTCAAAACCCGTTGCGTAGTTTCAAAGATTTAAGCATACAAAGGGCCATAGGGACAGAGAAAGTGACTTTGTTTTATACTATGTAGTGAAAAGACAATATTCTTCCTTTCGAAGCACGCGAACGTATAAAGCCATGATAATGCATAGTGGCGCCAGTTTTAAAACGTAACAGTTGCAACTGCACTTTTAGCGTTGACTGTACATACATGTTCCGTGCTAGCCTGGGGCGTAAAAATAATGCTAACTAGCTGCTGTTCTTCCCGACCGAAAGTGATTGTGACACTAGGGGTAATTGGAATCTATTGATCAATGGGTTAGCAAGCTATGACCAATGTTCCATTATGACATCACAACCCCAATATTCATACTAAAAACTGACCTAAGAGATATTATATCTCCCAGGTTTTGTCCACCCTAAAAGGTATCAAGAAAAGGATGTAGATGTACATATTTGTTTGTATGTATGTACATACATGGATACACATCACGCCTGTTTCCCTAAATATATATATAAATCAGGGATCTTCATTTGTCTTGATCTTTACAAGCCATTTTAGCTTTCGCTTTAATACTCACTTAACGGTTCAAAGTACTTTTAAAGTCGACCTTTTTCATTATGTCGTATATCTGCCTATCATTCTTCTTTCTGAGTAAGTAACAAAAGGTTTAGTTACTTTGTTCAAGTAAACTTTATGGAAAAAAAATTAAAACGAAGAATTAGTCTCAGTTTAAATTATATTGATCAAAATAAAAATTAAGTAAAGTATTGAAAAAAAACTATTTCATAAAATATAATTTCCGACGGTTATAAGGAATTCCTTAAGAATATAACTATATTTTAACGGTCTTCATACGAAGAGAAAAATCATTATACAATATATGATTCATATTGTACCAGTTAATTAAAGTATAATATTGATCATGTACATATACCAATATACAGGGTGGCGCATTCAAAACGGTCAGTATGGGAAAGTCTGAAACTATAAGAGATACGAAGATTTGTTCTTAGGAACCATGTCACCGATTTTGATAAAAAGAAAAACTGCATTCATACTTTATTTGAAAAAACAACTGTATCCTGTACTAGAATCGAACCCGGTAGCTTTGAAAAAATAAATTGGCCCTTATCACTTTTTGTTTTTAAATATCGATTGTGTAGGTCTGAAGCTGTAAATGTCTCTATGAAACATGGTGTCGAAATGAATAAAATGCATTGTTTTGGCATACTTTAGTTTATCATAGTAGGTTTTCTAAGTGACCGCCGTTGTTATCAATACCATATTCAACACGTTTAGGTAACGATCTTACTATTGAATTTTGTATTCTCATGTGGTGAATTTGCGTTTTGTTTGCAATTTACTTTATTGCTACTGTTAGATCTACAACGGTATCATAGCTTGTTTTGTAAAATTCATCCTTAACGTAATCCCACAAGAAATTTCCTAATATGGTTGAACACGTCACTTTAAGTAGACTTTTCAATAGATTGTTAGTTTTTTTATTACTGTAGATAACAAAACCTCCTTAAAGGATTAATGCAATGCTAATGCTACATGATATGGTGCATGTAACAAGTAGGGAAGTACAAAACATAAACAGCAATAGTGACAATTTTACATGTCTGTTGAATATTGTTACGGTGCGTGTATGTAAACTACTATGATAAACTAAAGTATGCCAAAACAATGCATTTTATTCATTTTCAACACCATGTTTCATAGAGACATTTACAGCTTAAGACCTACACAATCGATATTTAAAAACAAAAAGTGATAAGGGCCAATTTATTTTTTCAAAGCAACCGGGTTCGATTCCCGTACTCGATACAGTTGTTTTTTCAAAGAAAGTATGAATGCAGTTTTTATTTTTATCAAAATCGGTGACATGGTTCCTAAGAACAAATCTTCGTATCTCTTATAGTTTCAGACTTTCCTATACTGACCGTTTTGAATGCGCCACCCTGTATACCCAAAAATCAGTTCACCCACGACAGTTTACGTACATATATATGTAATCATCCAAAAACCCTAAACTTACACTATCCCGAATCTTCCTTTACCTAAACTATCGAATACCTAAATAAAAAGGCCTTAACTTCCAAAAACAAGTTACGCAAATTATCCAAGCTAACCTAACAGTTGTCTAACAAAAGCAAGCCAGGCCAAACTTTCGGCGCAAGTCAAACAATAATTTGCCAAGTGCTACCGCCGAAATTGCGCGAATAGCTTGCGTTAGCATCTGATTGTAAAACTTGGGTAGTTAATACGAGTTTTGTTATAGATAGTATTTTCTTTAAAGACTTTTTGTAGTGTTTTATTTATTTTTAGTCTATAGTTTGATTTGTCACTACATAGTATAAAACAAAGTCGCGTTCTCTGTCCCTATTTCCCTTTGTATGCTTAAATCTTTGAAACTACGCAACGGATTTTGATGCGGTTTTTTTAATAGATAGATTGATTCAAGAGGAAGGTTCATATGTATAATATCATCCATTAAATAGTGGAGTAGGCTATATATTTTATACCCGTGCGAAGCCGGAGCGGGTCGCTAGTATATGATAAATGTGTGAATTGTCATAATGATACATAATCGTAAATATACACCGGTCTGCCTATTAAAAGATAGGCAGAGATCACGAATCCCCATACATACATAAACATCATTACCCTGTAGAGAGGTTGGCAAAAATCACGAATCCCTATTTGCCCTAATCGCGACAAACTACTTTCGCTTCATTGACACTCATACACCTCCTCGTACACACTCGGCAGTTATAGGTACTTCTAACGTCACCCTTTTCCAATATATCATTTATGTATGTAACAGTCAGATAGACGCTATTATTGAAAGAAAAAGTGGTCTGTCAGGATTGGAACAAATGGGGATCCGTGATCTCTGCCTACCCCTTTACAGGGAATCAGGCGTGATGTGTATGTATGTATGTTTTTTATACTACGTACCAAAACACAAACGCAGGTGCCTCCGTAGTATGGACCACGCTGCATTGGAGTCGTAGCGTGGAGCCAGGCTTAAGGTACTTTTCCACTGGCCCCGATATCTGAGCTCGGGCCTCTGTAACAATTTTATATATTATTAGTCTATATTATATGTACATAAAAAATAATCAGTAACTATACAATAAATGCATACTAAAGAAGGATAAGATAAAAAAGACAAACGCGTTCACGACCATTAACCCTTACTTAGTCAGAGATTCAGGTGTCCATCTAGTAGTAATTCTATGGCCAACTCGAACCCACGTATTGACCAGATAGTCTGTATTCAATGTGACAAGTGGTAAACCAGTCGCCAACAAGCACTAACTATTACCTGTTCGGGGAACAGGTACGTGTCCTCACGATATTTTCTCTCATATTTCTTATTACGAACGATGTACATAGAAATTCATTAAACTTTATTTCCATTGGTACATGCTCAAGCGGGATTTGAACCCTGTACCCACTGATACAGAGTCAAGCCCCAAACAACTGAGCTATGTCGAATTAAGGATAAGGTACTTCTTCCTTATTTATGAAAGTCCTTTTTCGTCTGCGTGTTGCATGTCGCGTGACGATCGTGACGTCATGTGTAGTGCAAAAGTACCAATACTCCCTTTTGGTAGCGCTGTCAGCATTACATGCTAAACGTCTTTAATGCTACAGTATAAGTCATTAGTTTAATCTCTACAATATGCAAGTGTCACTTTTATCGTGGTTTCATTAAACCACACTAATTACTTTTTTTCTTACAATTACATCAATTTCTTACTGAGACATAAAAAGGATGCTAACTAGCCGCCGGTCTGTACCTGACATGTCGTAAAATGGGCTAAGGAACTAAGGTCAATGAAATTTACAGCGGTCACCAAAATTTCATATGACGAAGACTATATAAAAAGTGATCTAAGAGATATTATTCTATCTCCTAGGTTCTATCCACACTGAAAGGAATAATGGACGTGAATGTATGTGAAATGAAAAGCCTTTTTATTCCTCGTCTACTCAGCGTTTAAGGCTTAACATATTTCAATTTTTGGCACAAAAGCCTTAACCCTTCGTTTGCATACAAATGGCTAATTAAAAATAAAAAATCGCAAATTCACACCCTTTGGGAAAACTGAGTTATTAGTCTATGGCGCTGAAGTTTAAGATGGTAGTTATTTTTTTCATTTATGTATAAATTGTTTTTAGATATAATTATATTCAGATTTATTTATATTAAAAAAGGAGTGTGTATACACAAGTCATCAAGCGTATATTTATTTTATGTAAAATCACAGTATTACCAATGAAAGTTGTCTTTTATATATGATATTATGAATGAATGTGTATAAAAAACATTCAAAACACATAATTTTATATAAATATATATATGTATTTATACTCTTACTACTATTATTATATTATATACTATATGTATATACGTGTACGTAGTGTGAAGAACAGTAGAGCATGTATGAGAAGGTTAATAATAAGGTGGTGGTTGATAGTCTCTGCCCATCCCATTCGGGAAGACGGAAGTGAAAATATAAATGTAACCTTCTCATACATGCTCTTCTGTTCTTCACTACGTACACCCGCCTTGAGAAGAATGTCTCCAATTTGATCTGTATAAGTTCTACGCGGCCTACCTTCCAACTCTACTTTTTGGCTTTATAGATTCCTTTTGTAACCCTCCTTTTATCCATCCGCTCCATGTGCCCAAACCTTAACATACCTTTCTCTATTTTTGTCACTACATCGTCTTTTACAGCATAATATTCACGAATCATATTATTCTGTACCCTATCACACAATCTTACATTACACATTTTCCTAAGGAACCTCATCTCTACATTGAAGTAAAGATAGTAAACACATTTCAAAGTCAAATGTTTTTATTCAACATAAGTACAAGTACAGTACATTTCTTGAAAGTCAAAACATATGCCTGACACTGGTTGTCTCTTAGCATTGAAATTCTACCGTTGGTTCGGAAGCCCTGGCTCGGAGAAGAACCAACAAGAAACTCCGGCTTTCAGAATTTTTTGCCCAGTGCCAGTTACAAAACCAAATTATAAAGAAACATTATTATCTTTGCACATATAGCTTAGATGACTCATTGCCAACCCTGAGCATCGGCAAGGTAGGTAGGTATTTCGTAAATGTATTTTTATTACAAAAATGTACATAGAAATTCATTATGATCGATACATGTTTCAGGGTTCAAACCCTGCACCCACAGCTACAGAGTCAAGTCCCCAACGACCAAACTACGCCAAATTTTCATTCATGTTCAATTAAATACCACTTATATCCCATGTTGACCCCAAATCATGTGCCAAAAGTGATCGATTAATGGCTGAAAACACGAGTGTGTAGGATGCAAACAATTAACCGTAAAAAGATTTTGACAGGCCTATACCCTCGTCAAATGTTGGCTGGAATCAAATATATTGTTCGTATAGTGGCAGTCGCTTATGGGTAACACTTCTACTTATTAGAAGTCCTAAGTTCGAAACCCGGTTTTGGCATGCGATTGAAAATGAAAAAAACTGTGTTTTTCATTTACGTACGTTAAATACAGTCGCTAAAGCTAAAAAAATAAACAATTTATTTCTCTATTAGCAAATATTTTTATAGCGTAAATACATACTAAGTTATTATATTCATACAAACACATCACACCCGATTCGCTGTAGAAACGAGGTAGTCAGAGATCACGCATCCCCATCTGTCCAGATCCTGACAAACCACTTTCGCTTCATTGACACTCATACACCTTTAACACACTCGGCGGTTATAGGTACTTCTAACGTCACCTTTTCAATATGGCGTCTATCTGACTGACATATGTTTTAATGTTCCGGCCCCTACGTAACCGCCCTTCCACTTCACCCATATATATTTATTCAATATCCAATATGGTAACAGTAACTTAACTACCAATATTTATGGCTCTGTATTTATTCGTATTTCTGTTCATTTTATAGCTCTTCTTATTAGGGTCATCAATAAGTTTCTTATCAATCTACAACACCCCTTCCAAAGTACCAACATAAAGTTTCAAAAGACACAATAAATTGCGCCATTATTGCCTTTAAGTTGGTAGGACTGGGGCCTACTTGTCCAATTTTATTGCTACATGAACTACGTTTACCGATTGTAATAAAATGCTAAATGGGTCTTGTTGGTTTTATGGAGAAAATACAATAAATACTTAGACGTTAATTTAGGTAAATGATTTCGTAGGTAATTATAATATTATGGGACACTTTTCACTCGGATCCCCATCTGTCCCGATCCTGACAGAACACTTTCGCTTCATTGACACTCATACACCAGCTCCTCATATACACTCGCTGGTTATAGGTACTCCTAACGTCACCTTTTTTCAATATAGCGTCTATTTGACTGTTATATATCTTATTAGGCACATTATCTCTGACTCCCTCTATAGGGAATCGGGTGTGACTTGTATGTATGTACTATTCATACCAATTGAATTATAATATAAGTACCTACATGAAAGTATAAGATTTTTATTGTAGATACTCGTAGATTATACAACAATTGAACTAGCCCCTTGGTAAGTACATTTAAAACTTGTCTTAAGAGTACTATAGTACATTCGCATTAAGAAAATAGTGATGTCATCATGTCCCGACGATCTGACCAATGAGACGTGACAACTGTCGTCTGCAATTGGTCGATGTGAATTGTTTTCTCATTTACGAACGTCTCATTGGTCAGTTTAACGTCATATATCATGACGTCACTATTTACTTAACGCGAATAGACTATAGTCAGAGTATATTTAAAACATGTACACATATTGTATATATATAATAGACTAGACTAGAATAGACAACTAGACTCTATATATAATTTAATTTTGTATCTATTATTAATCGTGTGTACTACACTACATATGTATTTCTTAGGAGTTTTTATACTAAATTATATTTTAAAAAAAATTATATTATTTAAAAAAAGAAATTATCATTATCATTTTCTGTATGTACTGTGTGTGTATTGCCATAATAACTTAGCTGCGTCAAATACTGAGACAGCACCTTTTCAGTGCATCAAATGCCTACTTCTTATATGTATTGTTGTTGTATCAAAGTATGTATAAATAGTGTTATGTCAAAATATATAGGTATAGCAGTGAATAGATGTTTTTCTTTCTTTCTAAACATAGCCTATTCCACTAAACAGGCAGGTTTCCTAACAATAGTTCCTTAATAAACAATACCAGTAGTTCAGACATTTAACGAGGCAAATGGCCGCCCGGAGAATCATAGTTCAAGAGCCCGTGGACAAATACCTTTCTTGTCGAGAGCCTCTTGACAAGTTCCTAACGACCAGCTCTTGTACTATTATTCGGAATAGGATAAAAATAAACGTCTTTTCATAGATAAGGTCGGTTATAGCAAATATAAAAAAAGACAAACGCATTCACGACCATTAATCCTTGCGGGGTAGTCAGACGTTCAGAGGTTTTCATCTTCGCAATTGCGAGGTACTAATTTTATGGCCACCTCGAACCCACGTGTTGACCAAGTAAGTACTCAATGTGACAGGTGGTAAGCCATGTCGCCATATCTATATAGAATAAGTATATATTTCTGTACCCTTAACACAAGTCTTAAATGTACTTACCAAGGGGCTAGTTCCATTGGTATTAATGTCCAAATATTATTATATTATTTATAATTTTCTTACCAACAACATCAAGGCGTAAGAATATGCTAGTGGGAGGGTGAGAAGACACCTGGCACTCATAAATGCCTGCGTCCCTCACTTGGACGTAGCGAACCTTTAGGGTCCAGTCCTGAAAACAAAATATATACATGTAGTACCCTGTCACCATTTACAAACACTATTACCTGTTCAGGAACAGGTATGTTTCCTCACGATGTTATCCCTCACCGTATAATTCGATGCATTTCGTAAATGTTATTTTTATTACGATATTGTACGTAGTAATTCATTAAACTTGATTTCCATTGGTACATGGTCAAGCGGGATTTGTACCCAGTACACGTGATACAAAAGACCCAAACAACTGAGCTACGTCGAATTGTATGTGTATTATAATATGTGGGCATATATATTACTAAAAAAGGTATGTTAAGATAATTTGGGCACATGGAGCGGACAGATGAAAGGCGGGTTAAAAAGGAATATATAAAGCCTAAGTAGAAGGTAGAGTTGGACGGGGTAGGCCGCGTAGAACATTTAAAGATCAAATTAGAGACATTCTTCCCAAGGACGGTGTTTGTAGTGAGAACAGAAGAGCATGTATGAAAAGGTTATTGGATGTGAGTAAAGCAAGAGAGATTTGTTTGGATAGTGCCAGGTTGCATAGTCTCTGCCTATCTGGTTGGAGATGTAGAGGCGTGAATATACTACTACTAAATGAATATACTACTAATAAGACTTTTGAGTTCTTATTAAAAGTCCTAGGTTGGAATCCCGGCTCTGGCATGTACTATGAATTATTATATTATATATTTCATGCAATATATAATTACATTGCATGAAATATAAAAATATGTATTCCATTTACATACATAGTTTAAAGTCACCAACGGTGAGGGAAAACATCGTGAAGAAACCTGCTTATGGGATAGATAATAGCCACTGCTTGTAAACGGCAATACGGTTCACTACCTATCACGTTGGGTGCTGACTATCTAGTGAAACGGGCGCTTGGACTGGCTCATACCTAACATGCCTTCGAAATGTCAGAGATAGGCACTCAAGCTCCACCACGACAATAAAGGAAGTGTGTATACACTAGTCGTGAAGCGTAGATTTATGTTATATCTGCATCTATTTAATGCTATCTTACCTCAGAATGTTGTAAATGTATCGCCTGAAACCTTTGGTCGGAGCTGTATGTGGTCAACCCGACAGTTAACAGGTGATAGTCTTTTCTTCTTATCCAGGATACCTAGAACAAAATAGGAATTATAAGTTTGGCCACTGTAAGATCATTATTAGCGGATATAGATATACTATTGGCCGATGCAATGGGCTAAAAAACTATTACCTGTGTTCCATTATGACATCACAAGCCTAATAATTACATACATACACATCACGCCTGATTCCTTGTAGAGGGGTAGATTATCACGGATCCCTATTTTTACCGATCCTGACAGCCACTTTCGCATTCTGGATCCTCCAGAGAGTCCCTTGGCCGTTTTGACCATTTGCCAAAATAGTTTGATATTTTGATGGAAACTCTTGGAGAACTTCCTTTCAATCCTCTCTTTTAATTCTAACTTCTTTCGTTTCACGATCTCTTTCACTCTTTTTTTCAATTCTTTAAATAGTAACAATTTCCGTTCATAATCTATACAACTCAAAATATATCATACAAAGATAACCTAAAAGACAACATTCCCTTGGTCATTTTTGTCATAACTAAACATAATACAATCGATTTGGATTATCAACTACTAGTCCTTCATAAACTAAATTCTATCTACTTTAAGTCCCCTATAACATGCCAGGAAGACAGCTAGCTACTATTCTATTTACCCTAAACCAACACGAAACAATATAAACCATATCACATTCATTCAATTAAATTACCCCGAGAAATTACTTGCGAAGATGCATTATGCGAATGTCGGAGTTAACTCTCTGCACAACAAACGAAAGGCCACCCGACCAGAAGACACGCTTCGTGCATACCGAATTAATTGTTGCATATAGGGTTGGCACTGAATTTTGTAAAATAAAAATGTATTTGAACTATACTTGTGGGATATAGCAAATAGGTGCTTTTTTATGAAATTCTATATGTAATGTGTTAATATTCGTTCATTATTGATGTGCCGGAAGTTTGGTCCCAATTTACACAAGTTTCTTGAACTTAAAAATGGGTACTACTCTAAAATAATGTTGTAAATCTGTGTAATTATTTAAAAAAATATTTTTATATAGATTTCTGAAAAAGTTTTGATATTGTTAAATAAAATCAAGTATATTTTTTAGAATAATAATTATTTTTGGCATATCACTTCAACATATGACAGTATTTTCTAGCATCGAACACGAAAAGTACTATGATGTTTTTTGTTAGAGTTTCCGACTGCCAATAAGAAAATGCAGTTTACATTATGACAATTTCCTTTACCGTAGAATATAAATTTGTCCTATTTGCAAAACGTACATACACACACAACACGCAAATTTCATGGATCCCCTTATGTCCCGATCCCGGCAACTTTCTTTCTTTCATTGACATCCATATACATACATCTATTTATTGCAAAAATGTAGTAATTAGGTACTCGTATAAGTAATAGATAGAAAATAATCGATTATAGCACAATTAAAGAATGGATTCAATCCGGAACCACCTGTCCGTAATCCTCACTTGTAACAACTGAGCAAAAACTGATTCTAGTATTAAATTAAATCAGAAAGTCCAACGTGACAACCCTAGCACACAACGCTCCCAACTTACAATATCTTGCGTTCCGAAAGTCATGCAAAAACAACAGTTGCAATGTCCCAAACCAAATGGAAATACTAAATGAACATTTAGCGAAACAATAGCTGGTTTAAACTGCGTACGCCACGGTTTCGTGGACACGAACAATGGAATTTAATGGGATAGTTTAACAATCTGTATGAGCATGCAAGGATGCTGAATATAATGTGTAATTTTAATGGCGTACGGTCAAGCAAGGTACGCTTTTTCAGGAAATCATATGTTATAGAGGAAAATGAAGATTCGCTTCATTTTGGCGGAATAGTTAATACTCAAGCCATGAAAAGAGCGTGCTTCGATGGTTTGGACATATTATGCGGATGAATGATAGCAGATTGACAAAAGGAATATATATGAGTGAAGTGGAATGGCGGTTACGTAGGGGCCGGCCTAATAAGACATATAACAGTCAGATAGACGCTATAATGAAAAAAGGTGACGTTAGGTGTACCTATAACCAACGAGAGTGTATGAGAAGATGTATGAATGTCAATGAAGCGAAAGTGTTCTGTCAGGATCGGGACAAATGGGGATACGTGATCTCTGCCTACTCTTCTACAGGGAATCAGGCGTGATGTGTGTGTATGTATGTAAATAAATATAAAAAGCCATTAGAAAGAATCAAAATGTCAGTGTCATTAGAATTTAACTGAATGCAAAGACAAACGCGTTCACGAATAATTCATTTACATTCATACACATCATGTCTAATTCCCTGTAGAGAGGTAGGCAGAGATCACGGATCGCCATTTGTCCCGATCCTGACAGACCACTTTCGCTTCATTGACACTCATACATCTCGTCCCCACTCGGCGGTTATAGGTACTCCTAACGTCACCCTTTTTGCAATATAGCGTCTATCTGACTTTTAAAGGTGATTTCAAAGTACGAATATTAATTGGTATTATTCCATTGAGAGTCAATCTCAAAAACTTTAGTATAAAAAAACAAGAAACAAACGCATTCACGACCATTAACTCTTGCGGAGTAGTCAGAGGCTCAGGTGTCCATCTCCGTAATTGCGAAGGTAGTGATTCTATGGCCACCTCAAACCCACGTGTTAACCAGATAGGCAGTACTTATTGTGACAGGTGGTCAGCCATGTCGCCATTTACAAGCACTAACTATTACCTGTTCCGGGAACAGGTAGGTTTCCTCACAATGTTTTCCCTCACCGAAGTATTCAACGCATTTCGTAAATTTATTTTTATTACGAAAATGTACAAAGAAATTCTTTAAACTTCATTTCCATTCGTACATGCTCAATCGGGATTTGAACCCTGTACCCACTGATACAGAATCAAGCCCCAAACAACTGAGCTACGTCGAATTTGGTATACATAACATTAATTTATGTATGTATAGTAAAAGACTTATCGCTGAATCACCTTCTCGAATACTCTTGTCGATTTTAAATCACTCAACGTAACGATCCACTCAGGACCCTTGAGCGAAAAGCGGCATAACTCCAAAAGTTCATTTTAATGGAGTAAGCAAATTAATTAAACGAAAACAAATTAGCAAACAATCGAGTGGACTGCTCATAAATTTGTAATTTAAATTGATATCCCGAGAGATACGAAGTTTCAGGCTTGTTGTTTTAAATGTGTGCTGGAATAAAGGTTCAGAAATTAATATCTATAAACATGTATAACATATTGACGCTGTATTGAAAAGGGTGATGTTAGAAGTACCTATAACCGTCGAGTGTGTATGAGAAGATGTATGAGTGTTAATAAAGCGAAAGGTCTGTCAGGATCGGGACAAATGGGGATCCGTGATCTCTGCCTACCCCTCTACAGGGAATCAGGCATGATGTGTATGTTTTTATGTATATATAACCAGTCTATATCGTCATATAACCTTTGATGAATTGGGAACTATTGGATTATTAGAGCTTGTATGAGAAGGTTAATGGGTGTGAGTGAAGCAAGAGAGATTTGTCACCCGTTCAGTTGGCGATCGTAAGTCTCTGCCTATCCCGTTGAGTTCCGTAGAGGCGTGAGTATATGTATGTATGAATGTATGTCTTCATCGTGGTATTGTGTGAAAACTAAGTTATAAACTAAGATTAAGGTTTATTTCATACATACATAAATTGATGCCTTAACTTCTCTAACGGAATATAGGGATAGATAAATCGTCACCAGGAACGACACTGATGAATCTCTCTTGCTTCATTCACACCCATTATCCTTTATGTAAATACAGTTTGCAGTACGGAACGTGAATAGAAGTATGTATGTCTTTTAAAGTACGTATTAGAGTTTTGTACGCTACATTGAGTATTTTGCTATTTCAAAGGTTATGGTTCACCAAACAGATAGTCTTTGCCCAAAATAATATATGGTGAATCCGTTGTCATTTGTAGATATAGATTATTACCAAATTATGTGTAGGTAGGTTTCTTTGTTTTATACTAAAAGGTACGTTAAGTTGCCATTAAGAATACCCATCTAAATATTGACACAATCTTGAGATTACTACAACCAGCTGTGTGATATCATATTTTAATTTATTTGAAATGTAATTTTATTGAATGAAATGTAATTTATATGTATTGTGTATTATGTAATCCAATTAATGTCTATGAATTCTATTGTATGTTGAATATTGTACGTAATTGCTGTGGATGTCGCATTTAAAGACATATTTTTTTATGCTTTAAAGCCCCTACACACGGCCCTAAAATCAGACCCGATATCGGGACGGTGAAATTGTGGATGAAATCTGCTGCTACTCTACACACGTCCCTGCCAGTCAGTACTGAACTGACTGTGTAACAAACAACTCGTCGATCCGAGATGCCGCCGACACTTTCAAAGCAGCAAAAAATAGGCATTGCCTTGGCGCTTACTATGGAGCCACCTAAACAGAGACGAAAAAGGAAGACCTGGACTAAAAGTTCCAATAGCATTTTGTATCCCTCTTGTCGCATGTCGCGGTTGTTGTGTTCATTATGCTTTTTATCCCATAAATAAGACTAATCTCTATAAAGATCAATAATCTTCGTCCACGCTTCTCGGTCCTTCTCCTTCGCCATGTTTTATATCGCAAAAAAGTCCCAATAGCGTAAGCACGTCGTATCATCGCAACACTCGCGCGCATACTGGCAGAAATCGGACCCGATTTAGCTACACACGAGCCGATAGCACTACCCTAGTTGATAATCTTCCCTAAATCGTGAGGTCGCCCGAAGCGATTTCAGATTTAGGGATACGATAAAGTTTAGGCTTCCGATTTGCCACTACACGAGGTGATTTAGGGTACGATGTAGGGTCCTCCCCACCACTTCCCTGATATCGGGTCTGATTTTAGGGCCGTGTGTAGGGGCTTTTAATATGCCATTCACCACTAAGGTTATGTCGGCGAAAGTACAAACACTTATGCCACGGCGTTTGCACTTGTTATTCAGTCGCCATGGTTGCACCAACACCGCCAGCCGCTACAACCGAAGAAAAACGAAGTCGACGTCCAATTCTTTTCCTCTTCCTTGTTCTTCGGTTCGTTCCAGTTGAGGATCCAAATATAATCCCAAAGCGAACATATTTAGGCAGTTTGGCATTACAATTGATTAAATAATCAGCCGAAAATAATTATTTGTATTTTCAACTTTCACTGAGCTGCTGACTTTGTTGGCAATCCATAGACGACTGATTAAAGATATTATTATTTCATAAATATGGACTAAGACTAGTATAACTTAACATCAGTGATCGATTGAAACGCAAAAGGTGATAAATAAGTATTCACTCATACAAATTGAACTTTATGACCATTGGACAATATTTACTTTTTCAGTTCAATTTTATTCCATTTTTCGGGTCAGTACTCAAATAGAGTAACTGAAAAAATATGAAAAATATTTCTCGTCGATTTGTTGCCGGGTTAGATCCATGTTTCAATTGAAATAACCTTTCTGACTATTTCCCATTTTATTTCTATCCTCGCCTATCGTTTAATAGACTTTATTTTGAATAACTACCAAATTCTTTTAAAGCAATAGCTACCGTGATAGAGTTTGTATGAATGAAAATAAAATATTCAATGGTAGGTAAGTGAGAATAAACTAGTGTACTGTATTTTGTTTCTAGTTCAAGTCGTAAGAGGTGATAAAGTCTTTTGAGTACATGTCTTAGAGATAAGGTGATAGATAGCCCACTTCTCAGTATTTTGTAAAATAATGAAAATAAAAAAATTATCAATCAAATATTATTAATTAATAATGTAAATTTATGAAAAGATAGTTAATATTGGAGAATTAGTTTACTTGTCATAAATTTAGGGCAAAAATATATAGCAATTTATTACTTATTTTAATAAATTATATTATGCAAGTTAGTAACAATTAATGGTATTGCTTATGTGCGTACTTACGCTTCACGACTTGTGTCACACAATCCCTTTTTCACTGTGGCGGGATAGTTAAAGGTGCCCATCTCCAAACTTTCGAAGGCATGTTAAGTCTAAACCATTCCAATTCCTATGTATGAATGACTATGATCATAAAATTAAGAGTTTTTTATTAACACTCGTTATGTATGATGATCATAAAAATAATTATTTACAGTTACACCTTTTTATACTCACATACACGAAACAAAACACTACCTTTCTCTCTTATATTCTCTTACCTATTCCTCTAAATAGTTCCCAACCTATACAACCTACTTTAACGTCTTAAGCCCATTGGTTGTGCAGTCTTATCTTCATAATTTCTTTCATGGCCATTCTTTCGAGTGGATTGACTTAAAGGGAACTCACGCTTCGGTGGTTGTCTGAGAAACTATCTAGGCGTTTCTGGAACATAGATGTCGCCTGCTGTTCTTTGTAACATAGTGACGTAAGGAACTATAACATATTATATCTTACGCTATTTTATACCTGTGCTGTGCTGTGTTACAAATTCTGCCTGTACGGGTTCAAATTGTGATGAGTATTAAATTTTAACAAAACTTCTATATTATGAACATGACACTCACACACACACATTATTGAAAACTTTTCCTATTCTCGGAACAGGTAGTTAGTTAGTGTTTGTAAATTCACTTACATAGCAAAAGGAAACTTCTAATGTTACTATTATATGTTCTAATGTAACGATTACTACCTGTCACGTTAACACGTGGGTTCAGGGTGGCGATAGAATCGCTGATTACACAACTGCGCAATTGTTAAGATAATACACATCAAGCCTGATTCCCTGTAGAAGGGTAGGCAGAAATCACGGCTCCCCATCAATCCCGATCCTGACAAGTCACTTTCGCTTCATTGACACTCATACACTTCCTAATACACTCTCGACGGTTATAGATACTTCTACGTCACACTTTTTCTTTTTTTATATTCACGAAACATATGACGACCTTCGTGGCGCGATCGGTTAGATACCTAAACGCTAATCGTGGGGTTCCGGGTTCGATTCCCGGTGGAGGCAGATTTAAGAACTATGCTTTTCTACTGCTTTCCAGTCTGGTCGTTGATTATATATGCTATATATGTATTTACCTATATATAATATGTATACATTTCTTAAATATACGTTGACTAGTACCCTTAACACAAATCTTGAATGTACTTACCGAGGGGCTAGTTCAATTGGTGTAATAATGTCCAAATATTATTATAAGAAAAAATATATTATATTATACTTGATCCACAATTTCCCTAGCTAGACTTTAAAGACACGATTTATAAATTGTAGTTACAAAAAATATTTACTAAAAATATAATCAACACGTGCTTTGTAAACCATATTCAATTACGTAAATTTGCAACATTTATAATAGACAAGTGCATATTCACTCAAAGCTCAATTGCTTGTAAATGGCGACATGGCTTACCACCTGTCACATTGAGTACTAACTATCTGGTTAACACGTGGGTTCGATGCGGCAATAAAATCACTACCTGCGCAATTGCGGAGATGGACACCTGAACCTCTGACTTGGGCAAGGGTTAATGGTCGTGAACGCGTTAGTCTTTTTGCATTCACTCAGTGAACCTATAATACTGTAGTATTATGTTATCTGTGCCCATAATTCATAATTGTAAGAGTTTCCCCAAACCAAAACACAGATGTCGTGGCATCCGCATAATATTTCCTTCTAACATCCTTTTGCGATCATTCGTGCGGATGGCTTGCTTGAAAACGGCATATTTTACGGTTCGGTGACCGAACGAATCAATTTTATTCGGTCTTCATTCGCTACCTTTATCTTGGGAACGAATCGGTCTTTTCTTCGTTTATTTAGACTGAATGAATTGGCAGATCAAATTGGAGACACTCTTCTCAAGGCGGGTGTTAGTAGTGAAGAACAGAAGAGCATCTATGAGAAGGTTAGGGTCTGAGTGAAGCAAGAGAGATTTGTCAGGATCGTTCCAGGTGGCGATCGATAGTTTCTGCTAATCCAATTGACAAACCACTTTCACTTAATTAACATCCATAAACCTCCTCGAAATTATCGATACAAATTTTCGATATTGCAATAGTTAAGTATTAATGTTCACGTAATTTTGAAACTATCAGCTCATTACAATTAATATTTCAGCTTTACTCATGAGGATCATCATTTGGTTAAATAATTTAATATTTATTTGACTGACTACATACATACACATCACGCCTGATTCCCTGTAGAGGGGTAGGCAGAGATCACGGATCTCCATTTGTCTCGATCCTGACAGACCACTTTCGCTTCAATGACATTCATACATCCTCTCATACACTCTCGGCGGTTATAGGTACTCCTAACGTCACCTTTTTTCAATATAGCGTCTATCTGACTGTTATATGTCTTATTAGGCCGGCCCCTACGTAACCGCCCTTCCACTTCACTCATATATATTCCTTTTGTCAATCTGCTATCATTCATCCGCATAACATGTCCTCATACACACTCGGCGGTTATAGATACTCCTAACATAGGTTAAAGGTACTCTCAATTAACTTCCTCTCCTAAACCAAAGTTGTTAAACCTCTAACTACCCCAAAAGGGTAAGAGTATAATACTCACGACTTATTACACAAAAGGGGTATTTACTAGCTTAAATACTGTTTTATTGGTCAATGGTTTTCATTGTCCTAAAAGCTTGAAGACAAAAGATAATTAATTCTTATTAATGAATGGTCTTGACTTGATTTTGAATTTATTCAAAGTGGTTAGAACTCGAATACATAAATTAGTACTTCCCTAACGGGATAGGCAGAGACTATCAATCGCCACCTGGAACGGGTGACAAATCTCTCTTGCTTCACTGACACCCATTTACCTTCTTACATGCTCTTCTGTTCTTCACGCTACACCCGCCTTGAGAAGAATGTTTCCAATTTGATCTTTATAAGTTCTACTTGTGGCCGTCCAATACAATGTACAGAAATAACAGGAGATAATAAATGTAGTAGGATAAAAAACTTTGACTAAAAGATTAAGGTTTCAATTTATTTCCGACAAAATAAGTAGAGAAACGACGTTTCGAGTTGGACAGAATCTCGGAGATATAACATGTCCAACGTTAATTTTTTAGCAAAAATGTCGGATCGTTGCGCTATCGGAATGGAACATCGCTGACAGGTTGCTAGCCCAATGCCCAATACATTCTTTTTGACCCTAGTCCCCATGTTAAAGTATATTTACTAGTATTATGTATCTAGTTAACACCTGGGTGCGAGGGGGCTAAATAATTACTACTTCCGCAATTGCGAAGATGTATACATGATCTGATCTCTCGACATATCACTCCCATTTTGGTATAGAAACTAAGCAGAAATCACGGATTTGCATTTGTCTCTTGCCAAACCACTTTTAATTCGGTGTCATTCATATACCTTTTCATGTGTGTGTATGAAAATATTTATTTAAATTCATGTCCTTTAATCCCAAGAACAGAACCTCATTTTCAAGAAAAATATTGGGGTTTCAATGTCATAATTATTTACAAATTTTTGTTATAATAAATCTTTTATAAGTCTACCATTTACTATGGTGAGAGAAACATCGTGGGTAAACCTACCTGTTCCCCGAACGGGTAATAGTGCTTCTAAATGTAAACTGATAATGGTTTCTTGGCTTACCACATATCACATTGAGTACTGTCTGGTCAACACATGGGTTCGAGGTGGCCATAGAATTACTTCCACCTAAATCGTGGAGATAGACACCCGAAATTCAGAATACTTCTCACAATAGTCGTAATATATATGTTTATTAAATATACTTACTATTCCATCGCCGATATTATGTATGACACAGGGCAGTAGTGCAGTAGAACCGGTCTGTGATGTCACAACGGTATTATTTTCGGTACCGAACTGTTTTTCAGGCACATCACTAGTGAACAGAGTTTCTAGGGGCGGGAATGTCACTGTCAAGTCATTCTCGTTGGAGTTTAGTGATGGGGTTTGCGGTACCGATATTACTGGTGTGGGATCTGTAACAAAGAGGTATTTATTTAGCTTTAATTAATAAAAATAAAGAAAAAATTTGGTAATAAAAATGCGTTTACGAAATGCACCGAATATTACGGTGAGGGAAAACATCGTGAGGAAACTTACCTGTTCCCAGAACAGGTAATAGTTAGTGCTTGTAAAAGGTGACATGGCTTACCACCTGTCACATTGAGTACTGACTATCTGGTCAACACGTGGGTTCGAGAGGGTTACCTCTGCAATTGCTAAGATGGACACCCGAACCTCTGAACATACCGCAATGGTTCATGGTCGTGAAAGCGTTTGTCTTTTTGATTTAATTTAGTTAATGAGCATATAGCATTTACAAAAAATTAAAATAAATGATTATGATTATAATTAACAAGAAAAGTGTAGTTCTTAACTCTGCCTCCACCGGGAATCTTCGGGACCTCACAATTAGCGTTCAGGTGGTTAACCGATCGCACCACGGAGATCGTCAAAACATGAATGGATATATATGTTAGTGATATATCTCCGTGCAAAGACGCTGACTATTGCCTATTCCAGTAAATAGGCAGGTTTCCCCTGCTTTCCTTCTTAGAAGTAATGTGTTATTACGTAAGGTACTATTTACATATTGCCTACAAAAGTTCATTTCCTTGATCACGCAAACTTCTTCATATATCATATAAGTTTCATTCAATAAAAACGAATGAGCGTCTACAGATTTAGCGAATGGGTTGACCCTACTTTAGCTTATCTTTCGGGTAGGCGAAAAGAGACTCTAACACGCGGAAATAAGGTTGAGTAGTGGAAGGGAAGTGTACAATAAACAAGGTACAATGAGCTATATTTTGTGTGGATATGGCATCTTTTTTGGGTAGTGTTATGGACGTGTCAGGTTTAGTGGTGATAAAAGTAAGCAAAAGTGACTTGTAGCTAATTTGTTGAGATTATGGCAGCCATTTTGTTTTTGAGTTGTAGGTACACAACATATTATGTATGTACAAACGTTCTTTTACGTGTTTATATACACAAAATCAATGAATAACATAATAGTTACAGAAGATCATGTGTACATATTATGACCCGTAGGATATCACAACCCCAATATTTATGATAATTATGTATCATGTCTCCAGGGTTCTGTTCACATAAAAAGGAATGAATGACGTTATTCTATATATAACCAACAATATTTTGTGTAATGAGTATTTTTATTGATGTTCGTGACCGCGTTTGTTCCTTTTTGTATAAGCTAACTAATAGAAAGATTTTACATGTATATTTTTGTCATCATTCATCTAAATATCATTTACGTATGCATTCACGTTCTTTAATCTCTTTCGGGTGGCCAGAAACTCGTAGACATGACAATGTCTTCTAGGTTTCTTATTAGCACTGACATTGGGGTTTTAATGACACATAGAACATTATTGTCAGGTTACTAGCTTATCATCCCATAGCTTCTATTTACCCCTAGTCCCATAATTGCCTCCTACGAAAGAACGGCAGCTAGTTAGCTCTTTAACGTCCCTGATTAGCGTCTTACAAATCATATCATTTATTTTCGTTATTCCAAACCCACACACTCCGTGTAATTATTGAGACATCCTAACTTTTATCGTTAACAAGAGAATGTATGACAAAAATTCCACTTTCATAAGACGCTTTTCATATAAATAATAAAAGCTAGCTCGTAAGCAAAAAACCCTTGTTGATGCCTAAAACTCCAGTATTTTCAACCTTATATCCTTAGAGATAAGGTCTTGTTTAGCTAGAGGGATAAGCCAAAGTAGGGTCAGCCCATTTCGCGTCTGTATGTACATATTCATTTGTTTTTATTTGAATGAAGCGGTGACAAAATGTAATGAGGTTTTCTTAGATATTGTGTTTAGGAGATGATTTATAAGGATTTGAATGTATGGTTTGAAATATGTTATATTTTGAATTATTAAAAGGTGACGTTAGGAGTACCTATAATCGCCGAGAGTGTATTAGAAGATGTAAGAATGTCAATGAAGCGAAAGTGGTCTGTCAGGATCGGGACAAATCGGGATCCGTGATCTCTGCGTACGCCTCTACAGGGAATCAGACGTGATGTGTATGTATGTTAAAGGTTAGTCCTTTGCTAGTTTGAGACGTGAATAAAGCTAACTAGCTTGAAACCAATGTTCCATAAGACATCACAACCCCAGTATACATGCTAAAAAGTGACCTAGGAGATATTTTAAATGGATAAATGTTTATTCAGTAATAATAAGAGAGTACATACATATATATCGCAATTGCGAAAATGGACATCTGAACCTCTGACTACCAACAATGGGTGTGGTCGTGAACGGGTTTGTTTTGTCATACAATACAGCATACCCCCTAATTTAAATATATCTCTGAGTAATAAATAACGGGAGTTATCGCGTAAGTTTTTATATACTTATACATAATAAAATCACCTTTATTATATATTAGGGTTAATAAAGGTAACTTTATTATATAAAAACTTACGCGATAAGTCCCGTTAGTTATTAATCATGAGTATAAATCGCGAATCTCTTAAAACTACATTATATCTCTGAGGTTCTATTCACCCCCATAGGAATTAAAAGACGTAAATGTATATATGTATGTATGTAACATTCCCTTTTCAGAAAGTACAGAATCACATACATACATACACATCACGCCCATCTCTGTACAGGGGTAGGCAGAGATCACGAATACATTTGACGACCTCCGTGGCGTGATCGGTTAGACGCCTGAACGCTAATCGTGAGGTCTCAAAGATTCCCGGTGGAGGCAGAGTTAAGAACTACGCTTTTCTACTGCTTTCCAGTCTGGTCGTTGATTAAATATGTTAAATGTGTATTTATCTATGTATAATATGTATAAATTCCTTAAATATACGTTGACTAGTACCCTTAACACAAGTCTTAAATGTACTTACCAAGGGGCTAGTTCATACATACATACACATCACGCCTATTTTCTCTGTAGTGGGGTAGGCAGAGATCACGGATCCCCATTTGTCCCGATCCTGACAGACCACTTTCGCTTCATTGATATTCATTCATCCTCTCATACACTCTCGGCGGTTATAGGTACTCCTAACGTCACCTTTTTTCAATATAGCGTCTATCTGACTGTTATATGGGCTAGTTCAATTTGTGTAATAATGTCCAAATATTATCATATATCTCTATAAAGGGGTAGGCAGAGATCACGCATTTACCTTGTCCCGCCCGAACCAGCACTTGAACCAGCAGGGTGATGATGAAAAGGCTTCTCTGACCTTCCAAGGTCATGACTCGCGGTCACCCGATCTGTAACAAGGAGGTTAGTTTAGCTGGGCGATGAACTAGCAACCTGTCAAGTGACAAACATGACAAAATGCTTAATAATTAACGGGACTTATCGCGTAAGTTTTTATATAATAAAGTTACCTTTATTAACCCGACGTTTCGGCTACGTTGCACTAGCCATGGTCACGGAAACGTAGCCGAAACGTCGGGTTAATAAAGGCAATTTTATTATATAAAAACTTACGCGATAAGTCCCGTTAATTATTAATCTTGAGCATAAATCGCGAATCTCTTAAAATTATAATGACAAAATGCGTCGAATATGCGTGAGGGAAAACATCGTGAGGAAACCTACTTGTTCCCCGAACAGATAATAGTTTCTGCTTGCAAATGGTGACATGGCTTACCACCTGTCACATTGAGTATTAACTGGTTAACACGTGGGTTCGAGGTAGCTATAGAATTACTACCTTCGCAATTGCGGAGATGGACACCTGAACATTTGACTACCCCGCAAGTGTTAATGGTCGTGAAGGCGTTTGCATTATTGTCTCTTGTTATATACAAGTATATTGTTCGCAAATAAATAAAATAATTAAACAAGTCTGGAACGTAAAAAGAATGCTAACTAGCTGCCGTTCTTCCCGACATGTCGTAGAATGCGACTAAGGGACTAGGGGTAATGGAATCTCTTGAGCAATAGCAAGCAGTTACCATACATAAGATTCACGACTTGTGTATACACACTCCCTTTTTTATGATGTTCCGAAATTTCGAAGGCATGTTAGGTATGGGTCATTCGAAGCCCGCGTATTACTAGATAGACAGCATCCAACGTGATAGGTAGTGAACCGTATCGCCGTATATAGGCACTGACTATAACCTATCCTGCGGGATAGGCAGGTTTTCTCACGATGTTTTCCTTCACCGTTAGCGACTGTAAATTATGTACGTAAATGAAAAACATATTTAAATTTCATTCATTGGTACATGCTAGAGTCGAGTTTCGAACCTAGGACCTTTCTCATACGAAGTCCGAGGTTTTACCTACTGGGCTACAGCCGCCTTGAAAATCAGTTACCAATGTTCCATATAACATCACAACCCAATTCACGCTAAAATTAACATTGGCAATATTATCGACTCCAAAGTTCTGTCCACCCCGAAAGGACTTAGAGGCTCTAGTTAAGACTCCATAACGTATGTGTTAGTGAGGAACCGACTCAAAACAACGGTGCCCATCTAAAAGATTAGAAAGGCGAAATATTTCGTTTGGCAACGCTGCCCGCCTAATTTACTCAGGACGATTTCGACTTAGATTACGACCTGGTACAAACATCAGCGGGTAGCGATTAATTGAATATAATAATAATAATATTTGGACATTATTACACCAATTGAACTAGCCCCTTGGTAAGTACATTTAAGACTTGTGTTAAGGGTACTAGTCAACGTATATTTAAGAAATGTATACATATTATATAAAGATAAATACATATATAGCATATATGATCAACGACCAGACTGGAAAGCAGTAGAAAAGCGTAGTTATTAACTCTGCCACCACCGGGAATCGAACCCGGGACCCCATGATTAGCGTTCAGGTGTCTAACCGATCGCGCCACGGAGGTCGTCAAAAAGAGGTCGTCGCGAATATGTTGGGTGATGGGATAGGAAACCTTGGTATTTTATAGTAATACAATTGTGATGACCTCCGTGACGCGATTGGTTATCTGAACGCTAATCGTGAGGACCCAAAGGTTCCCGGTGGAGGCAGAGTTAAGATCTACGCTTTTCTTATTTATATATAAGAAGTATGTATTTGTAAAATATAATTTGACTAGTACCCTTTACATTAGTATTAAATTAATATTTACCAAGGGGCTTTTTCAATTGGTGTAAGTGTCCTAAATAACATTATAATTTTATTATAAGTACTAATTTCACAAAATTATTAGTAAAAGTTGAAAGTCTAAACATTTGTCTCACACTGATTGTCAGTTATTTAAATTCCAATGTTTGAACCCTGTACCTACTGATATGGAGTCAAACCCTAACGACTGAGCCGTTTAAGCATGTACCAATGGAATTGAAGTTTAATGAATTTCTATGTACATTTTCGTAGTAAAAATATTATGTTTGCGAAATGCACGGAATACTACGGTGAGGCAATAGTTAGTGCTTGTAAATGGCGACATAGCTTACCACCTTGAGTACTCTATGTGACCATATAATTACTACCTCCGCAATTGCGGGGATAAAACCGTGAACCTCTGAAGGGTTAATTGTCGTGAATGCGTTCTTCGTTTAAGAATGTATCTTTTTATAAACCCTACCATAAATTGAACTACCCGCTCTAAGCGTATACTAGTAGCGCCATCTCGATTTGACTGGGGCGAATCATTTATTTCCAAACCATTGACGCCAGCAAGAAACAAATATTAGATTGAGCTCTCTCCCAAATACTTCCCGACAATATTTTGAATTCCGACCTTAATTATATTGGGATAGAGTGGAAATTTTATTACCAGACTTTAGAGATGGTGATTTAATTTCGTAGTCCTTTTTGTACTGAAGTCTGTATTGGAAATGATATCTAAATTGGACCTCTGATATGGTGATAAGAGGTTGGTTTCATGGTTTAGAAGCTATTATATGTTATTCGCGTTAAGAAAATAGTGACGTTATGATATTCAAAAATTAAACTGGCCAATGAGACTTGAGTAAACGAGAAAACAAGTCACATTGACCAATTGCAGACAACCGTTGTCACGTCTCATTGGTCAAATCGTGAGGACATTATGACGTCACTATTTTCTTCAGACAAACATACTATAGTTTAAGGTTTGATTCCTAACGGCAGTATGTGCTAATGGAAGTTTTACACACATACTTTCACGTCATTTAATCTCTTTCGGTGTGGCCTGAACCTCAAAATTATAACATCTCGGTTACTTTTTAGCATGAATATAAATAAGTATACGGCGATACATTTTTTTACCTACCACGTTAGGTGTTGTCTATCTAGTGATACGCGGGCTTCGACTACCCCATACCTAACTTGCCTTCGAAATTTCGAAGAAGGCACTCAAGCTACTGACAGCGCCATAATAAAAAAGGGAGTGTGTATACTCAAGTCGTGAAGCGTTTATATGTATTATCCCTTGGTAAACTTACTAAGCCCCATTTATCATAAATCCCGAACTCGCATCGAACAATAAAGAACAAAACTTCAACTTGAATAAATGACCATCTTATGCTTTTAAATGATGTATCGAGTCTGGAAACTTTTTATTCTGCCAAAAGACATTTGTCAGACGAAAATCGATCTTGTTTCCATAGCAGTAAGGATTAATGTCTTAATTTTAGGCCTTTGACTATCATTTGACATCACAACGCCAATAGACAAAAGACAAACGCGTTCACGACCATTAACCCTTTGGGTAGTTAAAGGTTAAGGTGTCCATCTCCGCAATTGCGCAGGTAGTTCTATTGCCACTTCGAACCCACGTGTTGACCAGATACTGTTGAAAACCTCAATATTGTTATCCTATGAGAACCCCAATATTATATGGTTCTGACATAAAACCAGCGTTGCGTTTGTCACCAGACGCAACATACCCAGCTGAGTTAGAACCCTTTTGCTGCGGCAATAACATGCACAAGTTATACCTAAGGGGTATGTAAGTTTTTTATTGTAAACGTTTTGTATTGTGTATGTTTTTGTAGCTGTAAATAAACCCTTTTTAGCGTTATTATATTGATACTAATAAGTGACCGAGAAAATGTTTTCATATCTCCAAGGTTCTGTCAACTCCGAAAGGAATTAAAGAACAAAAATTATTAAAAACATTGGTGACAGCTTGTTAGCTAATCTCCCAAAAGATTCCATTTACCCCTAGTCCCTTTTTCTCCTACGACATGCCGGTAAGAACGGCAGCTAGTTAGCATTCTTTTTACGTCCCAGTACTAATCTACATAATCTATCTTTAATAAGAAGCTTTGATGAAAAGACCATCTTTATTTTATGAGGAGCCAAGACGTGGCATTTGTATGCTAAGGGATTAATTAGCTTAATTCGAAAGCTTCAAGACAAACAGTAGGGATGGGGTATGGTAGGAGGAAGTTATCGATAATAGATAATATTTGGACATTATTACACCAATTGAACTAGCCCCTTGGTAAGTTCATTTAAGACTTGTGTTAAGGATTCTAGTCAACGTATATCTAAGAAATATACATATACTTATTATATATAGATATATAGCATATATTATGGTATAGGATTATACATATATAGCATATATAATGAACGATCAGACTGGAAAGCAGAAGAAAAGCGTAGTTCTTAACTCTGCCTCCAAAGGGAATCAAACACGGGACCTTACTTAGCGTTCCGGCGGCTAACCGATCGGGCCACGGAAGTCGTCATAATGAGGACGGAAAATGTGTTAATTTTTATGATAAATAATAATTTTGAAATAAATTCCCTGAAGTGATAGTATATTAGTAAATTTATTTAAGTGAGCACGAAAAAATTATATTGTGTTTTTAGTGATAAAAATAAGAAAATTAAATACAAGGAAACAATATTGTTCTAAATAGACAAACACTTAAATATAAACAATGATTGAGTATCCCTTTCCGTGTGAATAGCCTCGAAAACCTATAACTTACACACACATACACATCACGATTCCCTGTAGAGGGGTAGGCAGAGAGCACGGTTCTCTCTCAGTCCCGATCGCGACAAACCACATTCGCTTCATTGACTCTCATACACACCTTTTACCGACCTATAAACACCTTTTTTATTACGTACGCATACGCACGCGTTCACGACTATTAACCCTTGCGGGGTAGTCAGAGGTCCAGGTGTCCATCTCCGCAATTGCGAAGGTAGTAATTTTACGGCCACCTCGAACCCACGTGTTAACCAGATAGTTAGTACTCAATGTGACAGGTGGTCAGCCATGTCGCCGTTTACAAGCACTAACTATTACCTGTTCTGGGAACAGGTAGGTTTCCCCACAATGTTTTTCCTTCACCGTAGTATTATTACTATATCGGCCGTAATTGCTTTGATATGTAATCCTAACCTAACCACATAAAAGAAAAAAAGTAGTTATAGTTATTCTTCTACCTACGCCCTTTTCAAATAAGTTCCTTCTACTCAATAGATAAGAAAATCTATTAGAAAAACCCCCAACATTTCCCAACGCTGTCTTCCAGACAATAAACAATAGTTCTCGCGTCATAAACGTGGTGTCGTAAATATCGATAAATCTAGCACCTAATCGACCGTTTTACGGTTTCGAGGCACGGTTATTATGTGCCAGTAAATTGTCGATATTTCTCGCTCATATGCTATTAGGTGACAAGTGTACGGTGAAATTCCGATGGGAGATAGTATCGATATAGCGTGGCACGTCACTAAAGGTTTATTGATTGGAAACGACGTCACGCGAAAGTGACTGATTTAGAAGTAATAAGAGAATGGAATGTTGAACATACACGTCACACCCGCTTCTCTACAGGGGTAGGTAGGTTAACAAACCACTTTCGCTTCATCGACATTCATACACACGTGGCGGTTATAGGTACTTCTAACGTCACCCTTTTACAATATGGCGTCTATCAGACCGTCATATGTCACTATTGCGACAGCCCCTACGTAACCGCCCTTCCACTTCTCTCATATATATTCCTTTTGTCAATCTACTACCATTCATCCGCATAACATGTCCAAACCATCGAAGCATGGCCTTTTCAATCTTACTCACTACATCTTTTAAATAGCAATCTTTCCTTATCACTCTATTATTAATTTTATCATTCAATGTCACTTGTTCGTTACTATTTGGCTATTTAGCCAGAATTATACTTATGTTACTAGTTATTAATTACAAAGGACTTTGTTGGTATAAACTTATAACCGCTGAGTGTGCATGAGAAGTGAGATGACACAATGTCATAGAAGCGAAATTTGTTTGTCAGGATTGAGACAAATAACTACTCGTATCTGTAATCTCAGGAATCGGATGTGATATGTATGTATGTATGTTAACTAATTACTATAGGACCAAATTCGACGTAGCTCAGTTGTTTGGGGCTTGGCTCTGTATCAGTGGGTACAGGGTTCCAATCCCGCATGAGCATGTACCAACGGAAATGAAGTTTAATGAATTTCTATGTACAATTTCGTAATAAAAACACATTTACGAAATGTATCGAATTATTCAGTGAGGCGAAACATCGTGAGGAAACCTAAATGTTTGCCGAACAGATAATAGTCAGTGCTTGTAAATGGCGACATGGCTTACCACCTGTCACATTCAGTACTGACTATCTGGTCAACACGTCAGTTCGAAGGTGTCCATATAATTACTACCTGCTGAAATTGCGGAGATGGAAACCTGAACCTCTGCCTACACCTCAAGGTTTTATGGTCGTGAACGCGTTTGTCTTTATTGGACATAATATCTACTTAATCACTATGGCACAAATTTAACCTCAACGTATTTAATACAACTTTTCAATAACCCGAAACAAAACAAGAACTACAATATCCAAAAAAAACACATCAAAAACTATGTGAAATTTATTCAAAATGGCGTTTATCGACCATCAGTGTTAGGCAAATCCCTTTTTATCGAATCGAGAGTGCGTTTTATCGACAGCGCCCTTCACTATTTCGGAAACGCCGAATAGACAGAAATGCCACATATAATAATGGGAGGCAAACATTTTTTCCGAAATAAAAGGCGGGGGTCTATTCTGGTCAAAGGGGCGGAACTTATTGATTATACGGGAATTTATAGGAGATTGAATGTCTTTGTTGGTTGTAGTATTGTTATCGAACTTTTGATGGTATGAATGAGGAATATCGGTCACCTATGCTTTATTTCAAATACCTTAAACACATGCTTAATGCGACGAATACTATCCTAATTCATCAAACATTTTATAAAATATTGTAAATCTGTACAATCCAAACATAATTATTTATTGAATAAGAAAAGTTTGAGAAATAGTAATTTTAGTACAATGATAAAATATTTTAACATTTATGATGGCCTGTGTATTGCTTTATGAATCCTTTTTTAATGATATATAAATGTTAGTTTCAAGCATACTTTTAGGCTATTCAAATACAATGTAGTTATAATGTTCATGAATAAATAATAAAATAAGTGTTTTAATACTACAACCAATTAGTTTAAAACAAAAATGCGGCATACATTAATCAATCTCATTTTTAACTCTAAATTTTTCCTGTCCGTAAGAAATATCTAAACCTTTTTACAAAACTAGCTTTAACCAGAATAGCCCCTTTCATATCCCTCTTTTGGCGAAAGCACTTTTATCCTGAGCCTGTGTTTTACGTCACTATTTATTAGTGTAGTATGTTGCTATTGATTGGATCAAAGTATCCAACATATTGAGTATACATACTCATACCCGTATGAACATTGTGTTTTTCTTTGGAATTGTAATTCCACGTAGCTCAGTTGTTTGGAGCTTGACTCTGTATCAGTGGGTACAGGGTTCAAATGCCGCTTGAGCATGTACGAATGGAAATGAAGTGTGTTGGATTTCTATGTACATTTTCGTAATAAAAATACATTTACGCAATACATCGAATATTACGCTGAGGGAAAACATCGCCAGGAAACCTTCCTGTTCCCGGACCAGGTAATAATCAGTACTTGTAAATGGTGACATGGCCTACCACCTGTCACATTGAGGACTGACTATGGTCAACACGTGGGATCGAGGTGGCCATAGAAATTCTACCTTCGCAATCGCGGGTGGACACCTGAACCTTTGACTACCCCGCAAGGGTTCATGGTCGTGAACGCGTTTGTCTTTGTGTCACTTCGAATCGAATAGACACTTGGCTAGGTCCCTGTCCAATTTGGCTGATTATCGACAAAAAAGTTGAATGAGGTTCTATTTTTTCCTACCATAGAGTAGAGCCATAACTCAAGGGAACAACCTTTCATCCATTTAGGAAAAATATTTGCTTCGTTTTGTCTGTGGTTGTGTGTCAGCTTTTTCTGATTAGGGATGGGCTTTGTTATCGATGGAATTGGGTATACAGGATGGCGTATTCAAAACGGTCAGTATGGGAAAGTCTGAAGCTATAAGAGATACGAAGATTTGTTCTTAGGAACCATGTCACCGATTTTGATAAAAATAAAAACTGCATTCATACTTTCTTTGAAAAAATAAATTTGCCATTTTTTTATTTTTTTTTAATATCGATTGTGTAGGTCTTGAGCTGTAAATGTCTATAAGAGTGGTAGGTCGTATAGGTCTTAAGAAGTAAGTCTAAAGTATGAATGCAGTTTTTCTTTTTATCAAAATCGGTGACATGGTTCCTAAGAACAAATGTTCGTATCTCTTATAGTTTCAGACTTTCCCATACTGACCGTTTTGAATGCGCCAGCCTATATACTCACACCCACTTATAATGCCACTCGTCGTCATTTTGTCTTGAAATATTCATGGTATGGCGATGGGTTAGCAATCTGATATAGGTATCAATAACAATATTTGCATAATTTTGATTAAAGTGATCGAGCTGATATTATATTGTCACAGTGCTATTCGCTAGAAAAGGAATAATAATCGACAGTGCATGTATTACATAACATAACATACGCTTCACGACTTGTGTATACACACTCCCTTTTTTATTATGGCGGGGCTTGAATGCCTATCTCCGAAATTTGGAAGGCATGTTAGGTATGGGTCATTCGAAGCCCGCGTATCACTAGATAGACAGCACCCAACAAGATAGGTGGTGAACTGTATGGCCGTATATAGGCACTGACTATTACCTATCCTGAGGGATAGGCAGGTTTCCTCACGATGTTTTCCCTCACCGTTATTATGTGTACGAAAATTAAGTTTATAGTAAAATATTAATCGCAATTTATTGATAATATCCGTGTATTGATACAAAAAGAGATAAATAATTAAAACCATCACATTTACAGTTACAATATTTGTATTCCGACCAATTGGTAAATACCATTGAATTGCGCGAAATAAAATTGAATGGAAATTGTAATGAGCAGCTTTCATTTTAATATGCTAATTAAGG
Organism: Leucoptera coffeella; assembly: GCA_030578115.1. Lineage (NCBI taxonomy): Eukaryota > Metazoa > Arthropoda > Insecta > Lepidoptera > Lyonetiidae > Leucoptera > Leucoptera coffeella. The sequence goes on from JAMBLF010000463.1 coordinate 103,985, forward strand.
AACAGGTGAATAAAATAAGTTTGTATTTGCAGAATTTTGTCATTATTTATATGGCCGTGCTTATACGTAATTGTGAAACGAAATTAATATCTTTTTCATTCCGTAAAGCGGCTGTAGCCCAGTGGGTAAGACCTTTGCCTTTTTACGAGAAAGGTTCTAGGTTCGAATCTTAGCTCTAGCTTGTACCAATGAATGAAAAATTAAATTTGTTTTTCATTTACATATCTATTTTACAGTCGCTAACGGTGGTGAGGGAAAACATCGTGAGGAAATCTGCCTATCCCTCGGGATAGGTAATACCCAGTGCCTATATACGGCGATACGGCTCACCACCTATCACGTTAGGTGTTGTCGCTCTAGTGAAACACGGGCTTTGGAGACCCACACCTAACATTCCTTTGAAATTTTGGACATAGGTACTCGAGCTGCTATCCCGCCATAATAAAAATGGGAGTGTGTAAAGACAAGTCGTGAAGCGTATGTAAATGTTATATATTTTTAAAAATTTTCATACCGCTGTTGCTACTTTACCGAATATAAAAAATTGCTAAAAAACAACAAACAATAATGTCAAAAGTTATTAACGAAACTAATGGTATATGGATATAAAATTATTCACTTTATTATGTTAATTTGAAAGTAAAAAAGCATCTTTCACATATCACTAAAAGACACATATGACGTTTTAAAATCATTCATATTCAACGGTTTGTATTAGCTTTTCTGTTCACCTCTCCTAAGATTTTGGTCGTGAATATGTCCAAACTTATCCCTCTAACTTTGACGAATGATCCAACTTTCTCACTTTACAAACCATTAGCGAGAATCTGCTTCTCTTCAATTCAATTAGGCACAGTTAAATTGAATTGAATTGGATCCAATCCTTTTATCGCAGCCTGCATAGGGGTGATTATTCAAACAATTCAATTTGGATTTTTTCGGCGCTTTGCCGGGAGATTGATTTGATCGGAATCAATTAATTGAGGCCATTGAAAACAATTTGTTGGCACATCACGGTTAATACTCATACATACATACACATCACATAGAGGGTAGGCAGAGATCACGGATCCACATTTGTCCCGATCGTGACCGACCACTTTCGCTTCATTGAGACTCATACATCTTCTCATACACACTCATACATCTTCTCATACACACTCATACACACCCATCACCCAATAGATTCCATTTACCCCTAGTCCCTTAGTCGCCTCCTACGACATAGTTAATCTTCACTGCATAGTATAAAACAAAGTCGCTTTCTCTGTCCCTATGTCCCTTTGTATGCTTAAATCTTTGAAACTACGCAACGGATTTTGATACGGTTTTTTTTAATAGATAGAGTGATTCAAGAGGAAGGTTTACATGTATAATAACATCCATTAAATAGTGGAGTAGGCTATATAATTTATACCCGTGCGAAGCCGGAGCGGGTCGCTAGTAAGAGATAAAAATGGTCGTGATATGTATTCTATAGTTAGATTCCTTTACATACTTAAAACTTTGGCAAATTCAAAGCTACTCATCTTATCAGTTTTTGTAAGTTAGCAAAAAGTTTAAAACTTCACGAAAATTTAATATTGACTTTACTGATAGCGGTTTTACTAAGAATTTCTCGCTTTTTCAGGTCTTCTTACTCCTTTTGGGTAGACAGGACCTTGCAGACACTGTAAAGGCTTTTCATAAACTAAACATAATGATCATGTTCATGTTTTGACGACCTCCGTGGCGCGATTGGTAAGCCACCGGAACGCAAATCGTAAGGTCCCGGGTTTGATTTCCGGTGGAGGCAGAGTTAAGAACTACGCTTTTCTACTGCTTTGATCATGTATGCTATATATGTACATTTTTGTAATAAAAACACATTTACAAAATACATCGAATTACACGGTGAGGGAAAACATCGTGAGGAAAGCTACCTGTTCCCCGAACAGGTAATAGTTAGTGCGTATAAATGGTGACATCGCTTACCACCTTCCACATTGAGTACTGTCTATCTGGTCAACACGTGGGTTCGAGGTGGCCATAGACTTACTACCTTCGCAATTGCGGAGATGGACACTTAAACTTTTGACTACCCCGCAAGGTTTAACTGTCGTGAACGCGTTGGACTTTTAGTCTTTTTTTCCTAAATCAGTTAGTAAATCAACGGTCACCCATCCAATGTTAAACCACACCTAGCATAGCTTAACTTTAATAATCGCCAGAAAGCGATGTGTCAACGGTAAAATGACACTAATTAGAAACCGTATTTATAGCTCGGATTCATTCAAACGCCATTACTGGAACGAACTATGAATAGCGCCAAATTGCATGTGATTGCATTTAATTAGTGATTAACAATTCAATTGAAATAGAATTTCAATGCACATTTCAATTCAATTGGTTTAGCTTAATTGAAGGGTAAATTCGCTTAGCGTGTTAGCCGGGGATTGTAAACGGGGATTGGTTAAAATCACTACATACTATAAAACAGTCGCTTTCTTTGTCCCTATGTCCCTTTGTATGCTTAAATCTTTGAAACTGCGCAACGGATTTTGATGCGGCTTTTTTTAGTAGATAGAGTAACTCAAGAGGAAGGTTTATATGTATAATACTCGTAACATCCATTAAATAGTGGAGTAGACTATATATTTTATACCCGTGCGAAGCCGGAGCGGGTCACTAGTTAAATGTATATGTTTGCAATAATATTACTAATAGTAAGAATCAAAACCTTAATATACATGCTAATAAGTGACCAAGAATATGTTTTTATGTCTCTAAGGTTCTGTCCAACCCGAAAGAGATTAAAGGACATGAATCTATATGTGTATTTAAACTAATTTATTATGCAATGGACTGGCAACCTTTTAGCATAGTTACGTATAACTACCATTACAACCTTTAAAATGGCTTAAAGAGACGTAGGAGATATTATATCTCCAAGGTTCTGACCACCCTGAAACGTTCTCTTTTATACTTTAATATTAGGGTTATGATATCATAATGGAACATTGGTCACAAGTTGCTAGCCCATCGTCCAATAGATTCCACTTTCCCCTAGTCCCTTAGTCGCCTCCTACGATTAGTTAGCATTCTTTTTACGTCCTACAGGTAGAACAATGAAGAACGACAACTAGTTTTATTGTAATGTTTTCAAAGTATAAATATGCAGGCTTTGAGTCAAGTTACTTTAAAGTTTACCACGCAACTTTGTAAGTTTAAAGTTTAAGTTTTGCTTTATTTTGTGTCTCCGAGTTGATTCTGATTATAAACTAACTTAAATTTACATTATAACTAGCGACCCGCTCCGGCTTTGCACGGGTATAAAATATATAGCGTATTCCACTATTTAATGGATGTAATTATACATATAAACCTTCCTCTTGAATCACTCTATCTATTAAAAAAACCGCATCAAAATCCGTTGCGTAGTTTCAAAGATTTAAGCATTCAAAGGGACATAGGGACAGAGAAAGCGACTTTGTTTTATACTATGTAGTGATGTCTATTTACCTCCTTTTGTTAGTCCCGTTAGTATCCATGGAGATATAACGTAAATAAATATGAAGGGAAAAAAAATTTATTTCTAATACAGTCTGATAGACGCCTTATTGAAAAAGTATGACGTTAGAAGTGCCTATAACCGCCGAGTGTGTTTGAGAAGGTATATGAGTGGCAATGAAGCGAAAGTGGTTTGCCAGGATCCGGACAAATGGGGATCCAAGATCTCAGCCTACTCCTTTACAAGGAATCAGGCGTGATGTGGGTGTATGTATGAGTTTAAATGTTAGAAGTTCTAACATTGTTATTTAATATAAAAATAATTATTTATAATTGATTTTGACGACCTTCGTGGCGCGATCGGTTAGACGCCTGAACGGTAATCGTGAGGTCCCGGGTTCGATTCCCGGGGGAGGCAGAGTTAAGATTACGCTGTTCTTCTGCTTTCCAGTCTGGTCGTTGATTATATATGCTATATATGTATTTATCTATATATAATAAGTATATATTTCTTAAATATACGTTGACTAGTACCCTAACACAAGTCTTAAATGTACTTACCAAGGGGCTAGTTCAATTGGTGTAATAACGTCCTACAATATTATTGTAATTGATTATATATTCCGTGCTAGTCTGGGACGTAAAATAATGCAACTAGCTGCCGTTCTTCCCGACTTGTCATAGGAGGCGACTAAGGGACTAGGGCAAAATGGAATCATTTAGGCGATAGTCTAGCAATCTATCACCAATGTTCCATATGACATCACAACCCCAATATTCATGCTAAAAAGTGACCTAGGAGATACTAAATCTCCGAGGTTCTGTGATGCTTTGAAATGCTTTTTATTCAACATGAGGATTATAAAATCACTTATTGAAAGTACAAGAAAACATTTCCACATGAAAAGTTGTCATTAAAATTAGTTATTCTTAAACACTCGCGATTTATACTTATTTTATTAACTTTGTGAGACCGGCTCAAATCACGATAAATTTATAAAGATATCTGATTAACTTTATTTTGCCCGATGTTTCGACCCAGTTGCATAGGCCGTGGTCGCGGGAAGACTAGCTCTAGTCTCAGCTAATGTCTGTCTACACTCACAATTTTTGTCAATTCATAGCAAAACACACTACACTCACACTACTAGACAAATCCGCAGTTAATAAAGGTAATCAGATATCTTTATAAATTTATCGTGATATGACTCGGTCTCACAAAGTTGATAAACTATTGCCATCTCGCAAAGGATTGAAGGACGTAAATACATATGTAGCTAAAGAATCTAATATTTATATTTGATTTATATATCTACCAAAGAAACCCTCTAAGTCAGCATAAAACCTCCTTCGACCCTTAACCTCTGCGGAGGTAGCGATTGAACTGGGACCTTTTTTGAGTGCTATTAATTAGGCTACCAAAAAGGTTTCATCCAGCGAATACTTTTTTAATATTCAAAATGGCCGATATTATTTTTAAGGAAAATTTGAATGGAAATATTATTGTTAAGCGGTGTAAGGTTGAAATACATACATAAATATTTGCTCTACCCTTTAATTTCTTTTCGGGTTAGTAGATATTATATTTTTTATGTATAAATTACACAATTCTTATGTATTCTTCAATAATTGTAATGATTTTGATGACGTATCATTTAAGGACTATTCTGTATTTATTGGTTGCGTGTAGATAAATTTTGACTAAGTATATTATATTATTATACATAAACACACATCGACTGGCTTGCTATAGAGGGATAGGCAGATATCACGCATCCTCAATTGATAAATATTCATATTATAACATGACTTTGACAGTACAAACCGAGATACATAAAAAATATATAGCACATTTTTTCTATTCTCTTCTTTAACCATAATTAAAATGATGAAAGTCTATATATAGTATAAAAGTTCATACACACACCTAATACATACAGAACACGCCTGATTTTTTGTAGAGGGTTAGGCAGAGATCACGGATTCACTTTTGTTCTGTTCCTGACAGACCATTTATCGCTTCATTAACACTTACACATCTTCTCATACACACTCGGTGCTTATAGATACTCCTTACGTCACCCTTTTTCAATATAGCGTCCATCTGACTGTCATATGTAACACACCTAATGTACATATAAAAAGGTAAATTTTCAAAGCACCTCAACTTATATGATAACAGAGTACAACTTTAAAGATATAAAAAGTTCTATCAAATCCTATCGAAGTTTCATACTGAAACTTTATATTAAAATTTCGAGAAAGTTTCCACAGAATTTTGGTCGCAAATGGTTATATCATGCCCTCAACTTATCGAGTTTGGTAACTTTAAACTCTAAAGTATTTATGTACCATACGCTTCACGACTTCTAACGCTTGGAGTAGGTAGAGTACACAGTGCATTACATGGTACAAATACCTACTTAGTCCCCGTACGGAATAGTCAGAGCTTGTAAATGGCGACATGGCTTACCATCTGTCACATTGAGTACTGACTATCTGGTCAACACGTGGGTTTGAAATGGCCATAGAATACTACCTTCGCAATTGCGGAGATGGACACCTGAACCTCTGACTGGCAAGAGTCGTGAACGTTTTTTTATCTCTTGCATACCACTTCAAAAGTATTTGTTTTATAGTATTTGATTAGTTTAAAAACATTACGTTACTTAGGTGAATATTGGGGTAGTGATGTCATAAAGATCACATATTTATACATACTCATAATAATTGATAGAACTAAAATGGATGGTAGAGTTGGACGGAGTAGGCTGCGTAGAACTTGTACAGATCAAATTGGAGACATATTTCTCAAGGCGGGTATACGTAGTGAAGAACAGGGCCCTTACTCCACTAATTCATATTGGCCACAATATTACTTCAGTGTCGACATTGTGGCAGTTCAATGGCCGTAATTTGACACTTTTCGCACTCCACTAACAAATTTTGGCCACTGAAACGCTATCGAAATACTTCTGCGTCTGACATGCCTAAATATTAGTTCAATAGCCTTCATTTGGTACTCTACTATTGTTTTGACAGCTTTCTTTGTTTATGGTCAATTTCTAATGTACACTCACACACTCAGTTAGCAGTTTTAGTTTCAATTAAAAACCTAAAATATTTTTTCAGTTACGTTTTTAGTTACGTTTACGTTATAAACTTAAAACTTGTAACTGCTAAATCAATATGCATTAATTGAAATTGCTGCATTGTCAGTGCAAACAGTTTTTTAAATTGTTGTAATCCATAGACAATATTTTCTGTACTTTGAGTGGCCACTGAAGTGCCATTGACTCGCTATTATGGCGCTATTCTGGCTGTCAAAATATTAGCAGAGTGCCACTTTTACGGCCGAGATGCAGATTTATCGCTATAGCCTCGCAGTTGAGTGGCTGTCAAAATTAATTAGTGGAGTAAGGGCCCAGAAGAGCATGCATGAGAAGGATAATGGGTGTGTGTGAAGCAAGAACGATTTGTCACCCATCCCAGATGGCGATCGATAGTCTCTGCCTATTCTTTTGTAGAGGCGTGGATATAATATGTACGTATGTTATATCATATATAACATATCACAGCTCATATCCAGCAACAAAGTATTACGAAATAAACTTTAGATCCTAACGTATAAAAATTTCATCCGTCGCCATTCCAGAGTTTAAACTTGTCTACTTTAGCCCTCGAGTTTACGAAGTTTTCCAAAGTTTTCACATTCACACTTTGAAGATACATCGCAAACTATTGTTCGTGAAGTGAGATATAAACAGCCTTTGTGAAGTAATGTAACATATCTTTTCATATTCTATCATAACATAACATACGCTTCACGACTTGTGTATATACACTCCCTTTTTTATTATGGCGGGGTAGTCCGAGGCTTGAATGCCCATCTTCGAAATTTCGAAGGCATGTTAGGTATGGGTCATTCGAAGCCCGCGTATCACTAGTTAGACAGCACCCAAAGTGATAGGTAGTGAACCGTATCGCCGTATATAGGTACTGACTATTACCTATCCTGAGGGATAGGCAGGTTTCCTCACGATGTTTTCCCTCACCGTTATTCTATCATTACATACATATATTCAGACCTCTACTTCTTTAACGGGATAGGCAGAGACTATTGGGCCACCTGGAACAGGTGACAAATCTCTCTTGCTCCACTCACACCCATTAACCTTCTCACACATGTGTATGAGAAGGTGTATGAGTGTCAATGAAGCGAAAGTGGTTTGGCGAGACAGATGGGGATCCGTGATCTCTGCCGACTCTTCTACAGAGAATCAGGCGTCATATGTGTATGTATGTACGTGTTCTTCTGTTCTTCACTAAGTACACCCGCCTTGAGAAGAATGTCTCCATTTTGATCTGTTTAAGTTATACGCGGCCTATCATCCAACTCTACATTCCACTTTGGCTTTATAGATTCATTTCGTAACCCTCCTTTCATCCATCCGCTCCATGTGCCCAAACCACCTTAAAATACCATTCTCTATTTTTGTCACTACATCTTCTTTCAAACCACAACGTAATGATATTATTACGAAATTTCAACAAATCATATAAAGAAGATAGGTAGCTAGTTAGCGTTTTTTTAACATGAAACGTTTTATAGTATATATATACACTATTACACCAATTCAACTAGCCCCTTGGTAAGTTCATTTATAACTTGTGTTAAGGGTACTAGTCAACGTGTATTTAAGAAATACATACTTATTATATATAGATAAATACATATGTAATATAGTAGAAAAGCGTAGTTCTTAACTTATCTTTGGTCAATTGGGTAAATTTTATTAATTATCTGAGACCGGGTCAAAACACGATAAATTTATAAAGATATGTGATTACCTTTATTTTTGCCCGACGTTTCGATCCAGTTGCATAGGCCGTGGTCGCGGGAAGACTAGCTAGCAAGCTAGACTAGCGGGAAGTCCGTCAGAGCTAAAATGTCTGTCTACCCTCACAATTGGAATTTTTGTTAATTCATAGCACGACACACTACACTCACACTATCCGAAGACACATCCGCAGTTACGCCACGCGAATATAATCCCATGATTACTGGTTCCCATGTTTCTGACAGCCTAAAACCATCCTCACGATTGAAATTATTGGGATGTTTTTTAATTTCAATAGCCTCACGAACAACTCTGGGATAATAATGTTGTTCCGTGGAGATGATTTGATATGATGATTGATGATTTTGGATAGTGTGAGTGTAGTGTGTCGTGCTATGAATTAACAAAAAATCCAATTGTGAGGGTAGACAGACATTTTAGCTGTGACGGACTTCCCGCTAGTCTAGCTTGCTAGCTAGTCTTCCCGCGACCACGGCCTATGCAACTGGGTCGAAACGTCGGGCAAAAATAAAGGTAATCACATATCTTAATAAATTTATCGTGTTTTGACCCGGTCTCAGATAATTAATAAAATGAGTATAAAACGCGAGTGTTTAAAAATAACAATTGGGTAAATCTTTGGTACCTCACGATTAGCGTTCAGGAGGCTAACCAATCGCGCCACGGAGATCGTCAGAAGAAGAAATGACACACACACATATATAACGTGATATACATATATATATATATATATATATATATATATATATATATATATATATTATATATATATATATATATATATTAAATATATATATATATATATACATTCACGTCCTTTCATTCCTTTTGGGATGGACTTTAACATTCAATTTAGGAACGATTCATTGTGAAATGTAATTCAATAAGAAGATAGGCAGTTAGTTAGCATTCTTTTTACGTCCCAACCTAGCACAGATTATAAAAGCCAACTAATAAACCCTAATAAGGGAACAAATGAAACAAGCAATTAACTTTTAATGCCGTGATTAGCTTAACAACGACCATCAACGTTAACTTAAGTGTAATTAAGTAAAACGGACTTATTGTGCGGTGACAAAGATACTTAAGTTATTCTGTGCTAAGTTATTAACTTAACTGGACTTTTCTTGGAAAACTAGGGTTGATATATAGCTGCCGTTCTTTCCGGTATGTCGTAGGAGGTAACTAAGTGACTAGGGGTAGATAAATAATTAGGTGATTAATAGCAACCTGTCACCAATGGTCCATATGACACCACAACCCCAATATTTAATTTAAATTGTAAGACTTAACGAAACTTCAAGAAGATATTTTCATGTCTCAAAGGTTCTGTCCATCAGAAAGGAATTAAAGGACGTGATTGTATATTCGTATGTGCATTCGCTTTTCTTCTGCTTTCCAGTCTGGTTGTTTATTATATATGCTATTTATGTATTTGTCTATATATAATAAGAATATGTTTCTTAAAAACACGTTGACTAGTACTCTTAACACAAGTCATAAATGAACTTACCAAGGGACTAGTTCCGTTAGTGTAATAGTGTTTACATACACTTATTTATATGTGTGTGTGTGTGTACACACTCTATGGCCACTTCGCTCGGTAGTTTTAATTGAAATTCCGTATAAGCTACGTCCGTTCAAGTTTTAATAACTTTACGAAGTTGAACAACTTCGCTACGGGATGAGATGAAAATTTTATATCTTCGCAACATGTGGACAGTCGAGTGTATAAATGCTAGTCTGGGACTAAAGAAAGCTAACTAGATGCCGTTCTTTCTGTTGTATCAAATGAACAGTTTACTCCTACTTAAAAAGACCATTAACCCTAGCGGGTTAGTCAGAGGTTCAGGTGTCCATCTCCGCAGTTGTAGTAGTATTTCTATGGCCACCTTGAACCCACGTGTTTACCAGATATTCAGTAATCAATGTGACAGGTGGTAAGTCATGTCGCCATTTACAAGCACGATTACCTTACGGTGAGGGAAACGTGTTACTAAACTCATTAAATAATAATAAAATTATTCCTAGTCTGCTACTGTTCTTCCCGGCATGTCGTAGTAGGTGACTTAGAGACTAGTCTTACGACATGCCGGGGTGTGCAGCATCTACTTAGCATTCTTTTTACATCCTAGACCAGCAAAGGACAAAAGAGTTTAACCTAAAGTACTTTATATGTTTGCATACTATGTATATAATGTAGAATGCAAACTAGCTGACTATCTTATAAACTGTAAAGCGATAAAAGAAATTTATAGGTGAGAAAAAGATTGTATGGAAATCTACTAGGTAATAAATAGCCAGTTCTTGTAAATGGTGACGTGGCTTAGCTACGATTGCATTGGGTACTGACTAAATAATCATTACGCGGGTTCGAGGTGGCCATAGAATTACTACCTCCACGATTGTGGAGTGGACACCCAAACCACTAACTACCCCGTCAACGTAAACGTCAATGGTCGTGATATCCTTTGTCTTTTTATGACTCCGTAACTAATTAAACAATCAAAATATTTAAAAAAAAACAAAATATTATTAATATTCTATAATATAATTATACCCTTAGTCCGGCTCCGGCTTCGCACTTCTGGCTATTTAATGGATGTTATTACACATATAAACCTTCCTCTTGAATCACAATCCGTTGCGTAGTTTCAAAGATTTAAGCATACATAGGGACATAGGGACAGAGAAAGCTACTTTGTTTTATACTATGTAGTAATTATTATATTATTATAGGTATCTCAACACTAATATACAAAAACACCAATGATCCTCACATCTATATCTACTCAAAAGGGTGATATATCTCGACCCTATTACTGCGGGGGGTGATTAGTATTCCAAACACTCTCCCTTTATAGAAGCCACTCAATAGTCAAGTCACGGAAGCTTCTGTTCTAAGGGTGTCATCAAAGGTCTATTTATTATTGACCTGATAAGGCTTTGACGCAATAGTCTGGGACTCAAGTGGGATGTAAGTAGCTGCTATGTAACAGAGGAGTTTTGTAGGTAAATAAATAATATAATATATACTCTATATTGAAAAAGGGTGACGTTAGGAGTACCTATAATAACTGAGTGTGTATGAGAAGAAGTATGGGTGTCAATGAAGCGAAATTGGTCATTGGAAAAAGGGATTCCGTGATCTCTGCTTACCCCTCTACAGGGATTTAGGCGTGATATGTATGTATGTAATAATATAAATCATATATTATAAAACACTTTATTCACTGCATTAAATAACATTGAAACAAACATTAAACATCAAGAATGAAAACTTTAATGCAATGAAAAGGACACTACTACAATAAACTAATAAAGAACTAGCCCCTTGCTAAGTACATTTAAGACTTTTGTTAAGGGTAGGCACTAGTCTGCGTGTATTTTAGAAATATAAGTGTAAAGTAAAATTAAGAAAAAATATTAAGTTTATTTATTAAATGGACAATTTTAGAAATATATAAGTAAACCAACTATTATAAGGTTCTTTAAATTGGTGAATCATTAAATTGTAACAAAGTTGGGTTTTATACAATTTTTCTTCGACTTTTTAAACTGTATCGCTCTTCTGTGAAGGTGCGAAATGGCAAAAGCAAGATAGCCTTTCCACCGTCAATATTATATTACTGTATTACCTAAAAGACCTGTTAGTTACAATATAAACAAACCTCATGATTAATAACTAGCGGGACTTATCGCGTTAGTTTTTATACAATAAAAAATTTACCCGTGACCAAGGCTGCTGCAACGTAGCCGAAACGTGGGGTTAATAATAAAGGTAACTTTATTATATAAAAACTTACGCGATAAGTCCTTTTCGTCAAACAGTCAGCAAACCTTTTCGACACAACTTAAACAACCCCTATATCCCTTAGTCACTTATTACAGCATCCTTAATAAAGGCAGATGATCAATATTTATCAATTTTTACAACATCTTTAAGATAGGCAGATAGTCAATTCTACTCCCATGCAAGCCTAAAATTCATCGTACCCTCATCGAGACTTAATCCAATCCTATTTCGAGAGAAAGTTATTTACTCCGAGTATCCAATTTTAGGAAAAACCTCAATTTAAGTGGTAGGTATGTCTATAAAGGTACAAGATTAAATTTAGGACGGATTAAAGAAGACTTCGATTTACGCACGTATATAGAATCAAAGTAAGTATATATATATATATATATATATATATAAATATCTTTCGTCACGATGTGTTCGATTGACTAACGACAAAACAAACGCATTCACGACAATTAACCCTTGCGGGATAGTCAGAGATTTACAAGCACTAACTATTACCTGTTCAGGGAAGAGGTAGGATTCCTCACGATGTTTTCCCTCACCGTAGTATTCAACGCATTTCGTAAATGTATTTTTGTTACGAAACATGTACATGGAACGTATACATGGAAAGTCATTACCATTAACTTAACTTCTGCCGGGAAGAACGGCAGTAAATTCTTTGAATTTCCTTTCCATTGATATCCTTACACCTCCTCATACACACTCGGCGGTTATAGCTTCTTCTACAGCCCTTCATCTTAGTACCACCTGAGTCTTTATAACTTTGAAACGTCCAAACTTGAGTCAAAGATGATCATCACCTAAACTTTAGTCATTGAGTATAACGAGGCAATCTTCGCGGTCGTTATGGAAACGGCTTCTAGTTAACTGCCTTTCCTTCGCGTGTTTCTAAGTGGGCGATTAAATGGGGGGCTTAGGGTGTGATTGATATATAGTATGTTGGCTTTAAGATAATGAAAATATTTTTATTCAGTATAAGGATCATAGAATCACTTATTGAAAGTAAAAAAAAACATGTTTTATAAAAATCAGTCGTCTATGGTGCGTCAACAAAGTCAGCAGCTCAGTGAAAGTTGAAAATACAATTAATTATTTTCGGCTGAATGTTTAGTCAATTGTGATGCCAAACTGGCTAAATATCTTCGCTTTGGAATAAGATTTGGATTCTCAACTGGAACGAACCGAAGAACAAGGAAGAGAGCAAGGAATTGGAGCATCGATTTCGTTTTTCTTCGGTTGTAGCGGCTGGCGGCGTTGGTGTAACCATGGCGATGGAATAACAAGAAGTTCAAATGCCGTGGCATCAGTGTTTGTAGAGTACCCGCCACATAAGGTGGCAGTAGCCAAACTTGGAACTAAATTTGACGTTTCCGCCATTGCGTGTTATTTTGTATGAAAGGTAAATTTAGTATTACCAGCGTTGTGTTTTTTGCCCACTCTTTGTAATTTTTATGTTTGTTAAAGGTGATTATAATAAATTGATTTCTGGAGTTTCTTGTTAGTTCTTCTCCAATCTAGGGTCTCCGCTGAACTTCTTCTTCTCAATCGTTACGCTCGATCGTTACGCATGATAAGATCAGAGCGGTCGTGGTCTTCCTGACGTGGCATCTTGAGCAGCCGAAATGGTTGGTGAACTAACCTCGGTAAAAATATGTAAAGACAATGCTCAGTGCCATGTTTGAAATAGTTTTTTTACATACATACATACACATCACGCCTGATTCCCTGTAGAGGGGTAGGCAGAGATCACGGATCCCCATTTGTCCCGATCCTGACAGACCACTTTCGCTTCATTGACATTCATACATCCTCTAATACACTCTCGGCGGTTATAGGTACTCCTCGTCACCTTTTTTCAATATAGCGTCTATCTGACTGTTACATATATGTCTTATTAGGCCGGCCCCTACGTAACCGCCCTTCCACTTCACTCATATATATTCCTTTTGTCAATATATAGTTTTTTTAATTTGTACTTAGATCATAAAATAACTTTCAAAGAGAGCTTATGATAGGGCCTAGTTTGAATAAAAATATTTTGACTTTTGACTTTGGTATATTAATTTGTTTTATTTGAGTTTATAGCTCTGCAACCAAAGATCGTTACAAATGAAACCTCAATATAATGTATCGAGCCGTATGGCACAGTGAGTGCTAGTTTTGGCGTGTTTACTGGCAACACTGGATTACGCGACTGTGGCGACGCCTCCAACTGCCACCGTATGTGGCGGGTACTCTACATCAGCCGACATAACCTTAGTGGTGAATGGCTTAATAAAGAATTAAAAAAAAAAATGTTTTATAAAAATATATTATGTCATTAATATAAACTAATTATTTAAATTAATAAAACGAATGGCACATGATAAGTAAGAGGCACTAGATAGACAATACCCAACGTAATAGGTAGTGAACCGTATCGCCGTATACAGGTACTAACTATTACCTATACGGCGGGATAGGTAGGTTTCTTCACGATGTTTTACCATACCGTTAGCGACTCTAAATTATATGTATATGTGAATGAAAATCACCTTAATAAATTTCATGCAATCGTACATCCCAGAACCGAGAGAGGCTTGAACTCTAATAAAAAGTAAGAAGTCTTACCCACTTGGCTACAGCGACTATATGTTGATACTAAAATTCCCCTGTCACGAAATGTCACCAATGAATTTAATCAAAAAGCTTGGATCGCTAATTTGGTTGAAACGTGGCATCCATTAAGAATTCATTCCGATTCCAATCGTTTATTCTTGATTATTGGGACGTAAATAGAATGCTAACTAGCTGCCTTTCTTCCCGATTATCGTTAAAGGTGATTAAGGGACTTGGGGTATATGTAATCTTTTAAGCGATGTGCCACGAAAATTTATTTATTTATTTCTTTCATAAATTGCATTTGATATCCTTACAAGTTACCCCAATACTATATCAAAGAATATAATATTTTGAAATATAAGTCGAAAATTATAATAATCATTAACAATAATCGAAAATCTAAAATTATTAAAACATATCAATAAAACATAATATTAAAAAACATAATCCGTATCAATTCATTGATTCAAGTTCATTCATTCAAGAAAATATCGCTAATATTCTATATTATACACATAAATAAGCAGACGCCAGCTGAAACGATCCTGACAAATCTCCCTTGCTTCACTCACACCCATTGACCTACTCATACATGCTCTTCTGTTCTTCACGCTACACCCGCCTTGAGAAGAATGTCTCCAATTTAATCTGTATAAGTTCTACGCGGCCTACCCCGTCCAACTCTACCTTCCACTTTGGCTTTATATATTCCTTTCATCCATCCGCTCCATGTATATGACATATTAATGTTATCAAAATATAGATATGTATTATATAAGTGGTTCTAAAATAATAATCTTGCTATCTTATTACACCAATTGAACTAGCCCCTAGCTAAGTATATTTAATACTTGGTTTAAGTATGCCAAACCTAAGTATATTTATAAATATTTTCTTATAAAATAACAAAAATAATAGTTAATATTCCATTTAAATTGCCTCGTAGAATTACGAAATAATTGTAATTATATGCAATATAATTATGTAATTTATGTATTAATTGAGTTCCTTTCTTAAGCTCATAAATAGTAATAAATAACTATAAACTGTATATTTAAGACTATAAATAATCCACTATAATTATAAAGCATCTTTTAAAATGTGTTTCATTATTTAATACAAGAATCTAATGAGATAATACATATATACATACAAATCACGGCCATCTATCTAAAACGATTTTAGCAAAGATCGCGGATATTTATTCCACTTTTATATAACCACTTTCATTTCATTTACATACATACGCTTCACGACTTATGTATACACACTCCCTTTTTTATTGTGGCGGAGTAGTCAGAGGCTTTAGTGTCCATCTCCGAAATTTCGGAGGCATATTAGGTGTGAGTCACTCGAAGCCCGCGTTTCGCTAGATAGACAGCATCCAACGTGATAGGTAGTGAACCGTATCGCCGTATACAGGCACTGGCTATTACGTATCGTTATCTAAATATTATTTTAGGTTTATAATATAAATAAATACATACCATAAACACAAATCCTAAATATAACACTTCACTTCAAATCACAAAATTCAGAAAAATCACTCAATAACAGAGTCACAAAAAACATGTTTTTTCCCAAAAAAAAAACACTTTTTTTCAACCAGTTTTAAACATAACACTTTTTTTGGAAAAAAATCTTTGCATACGACTTTTGACCTTCAAGTTTACGTAATTTCAACGGCGTGAACAGAATTCAGACGTGCTCTCTACGCGGAATTTTCAGTTCCTCTGAAAATTCGTAGATAGCCACGCGCCTGCGTAGAACCTATCTCAAAGCCTACGTAAGGAGTGTTACAAGATATAAGGTGAATTTAACCTAAATTCATTTTTAAATATAGATATCTCACTACGTATTAATTAGGAATGCTCAACTATTTTTTCTTTTTACTTCTAATATCTATCACAACTTTAATATGTTTCGTAACGATAATCGTAATTCGAGCAAAACAAAACAAAATTTAAATTCTATGAATATAAACAAGTAATACCATTACAAATGTTTCTACGTATTATCTCAGAAAGTGTCATCACTCTATAGCCAACTCTAACCCACATTATAACCAGATAGTCAGTACCTAATTTTATATGATAGATTATAAGGGGGCTATCTTTAGCTATACGTTTTATTTCACAATAACAATTATTAATATATATTTGATGATTAATAACTAACGGGACTTATCGCGTAAGTTTTTATATAATAAAATTACCTTTATTAACCCGACGTTTCGGCTACGTTGCAGCAGTCATGGTCACGGGCAGACTCATTTGATTCATATATTTGATGTTATAATTATTATTATTACCAAGCATACTTTTTATTTTTATAACTGTACAAATCATAACAGACATTTTATTATCCGTAAATACTCGATACTCATAGGTAATAAATAAATAAGTATTTTTCAAAGGCTTCTTATTATTCCGCCACAGCCTGTACATATCAAAGTTGGTGATTTGGTGAATTTGACACAAACCGTCGCCACTCCCGCTCTAGCCGCTTGGCGGCCACATACACACACGCCTGGCATAGTTTAGGGGGTAAACAAGGATATAGGGATAGAATTGGATACATATGTAAATAAGTGTAAGGTGTCTAAATTCGACATAGCTCAGTTGTTTGGGACTTGGCTCTGTATCAGTGGGTACAGGGTTCAAATCCCGCTTTAGCATGTACCAATGCAAATGAAGTTAATGAATTTCTATGTACATTTTCGTAATCAAAATACATTTACGAAATGCATCGAATATTGCGGTGAGAGAAAACATCGTGAGGAAAACTACCTCTTTCCCGAACAGGTAATAGTTAGTGCTCGTAAATGGCAACATTGCTTACCATCTGGCACATTGGGTACTGACTATCTGGTCAACACATGGGTTCGAGGAGGCCATAGAATTACTACCTTCGCAATTGCGGAGATGGATACCTGAACCTCTGACTACCCTGAGAGGGCTAATGGTCGTGAGCGTGTTTGTAAGTATTAAGAGCGTTTGATTATCAAAATAGTAAATAAATAACATACATATACCATTACGTCCTTTAATCCCTATTGGAGTGGATAGAACCTCGGAGTTATAATATTTCCAACCTCACAATTTAGCATAAATTTTGGTGTAGTGGTGTCATATGGATTCTATTAGGTGGTGACCTTAGGAGGTGACTAAGTGACTAGGGGTAACTGGAATTGATTGATCGATGGGCTAGCAACCTCTTCTCATATGACATCACATATGAATGCTAAAAACTGACATATGAGATATAATCGTATGTCCGAGGTTCTGTCCATCCCAAACGTGATTTAATAAATATGTTTATGATAGCCGACATAACCTTAGTGGTGAATGGCTTAATAAAGAATTAAAAAATATATATATGTTTATGTTAGTATGCTATGGTAAATTAATTTTAAAGTACCTATAACTGCCGAGTGTGTATGCAAGTCAATGTAAGTGCTTTGTCAAAATGAAGATAGGTATAAGATGAATGAAGAAAATTAACATATGTAATCACCGTTTACAACTGTAGGTAACTAAAAGAAATGATATTATAACTCGAGGTTCTGTCCACCCCGAAAGGGATTAAAGGTGGTGAATCTTCCATAATTCGCGACGTTAAGCATTAAAAATGGAGTCAATTTATAATTTATTCCCTAATTAGGTAAGTAAGGTTTTTCAGACCTTAAAATTCGTAGTCATTATTTAAAAAGTTCCCCCAGATCCGTAGCAAAGAAATTATGCTACGATTCCCAGTTCAGTTTAAGGTATTAGAGGTGTTGAATTAATTCAATGGTTCCGTTGAATTATTCGTAGCAGATACATACATATATTATGATCATACTTTTCTATCTATTTCTCTTATACAATAATATAATATATTGTAGTATATTATTATATAATATTGTAGGACACTATTACATCAATCGAACAAGCCCCTTGGTAAGTTCATTTAAGACTTGTATTAAGGGTACTAGTCAACGTATATTTAAGCATAATGTACTTATTATACATAGATAAATACGTATGTAGCATATATAATCAACAACCAGACTTGGAAAACAGGAGAAAAGTGTAGTTCTCTACTCTGCCTCAATCGGGAATCTTTGGGACCTTACGGTTAGCGTTCAGGTGGTTAACCAATCGCGCCACGGAGGTCGTCAAATCTCTTATATATGTCTTATTTATGGTGGTTATTTTATAGGTTTTTTGAATGATAGTTCATTGACAATTTGTCTCTACATACACCCATATATTCTTGACTTTAATTCCCCAACAGGATAGGCAGAGACTATCGATTGCCACCTGGAACGGGTGACAAATCACTCTTGCTTCACTTACACCCATTAACCTTCTCTTACATGCTCTTCTGTTCTTCACGCTACACCCGCCTTGAGAAGAATGTCTCCAATTTGATCTGTATAAGTTCTGCGCGGCCTACCCCGTCCAACTCTACCTTCCACTTTGATTCTATAGATTGCTTTGTTGTTAAAAACCCTTGTTAGTGTAACATTTAAATAGCTTTAGCGATCTACTTTGGTATGAAGACCCCTAAAACAATCTTCGCTTTAATAGGGAAAAAATTGTGTTTTTCACAGCGTTGTTTTCAAAGAGAATTCCTGATTTTATAAGGTGATGGGCTGGTATTTGCTGACCTGCCTCAATGTTTATCCACGTCCTTTAATTCTTTTCGGGGTGGGCAGAATCTTGAGACATGTTACTTTTAGCACGAATGTTGGGATGTTGATATCATATGCAACATTGATAACAGGTTGCTAGCCCATCTAATAGTGTCCATTGATCCCAAACCTCTCAGTCACCTCCTACGACATGCAAGAATGGCAGCTAGTCAGCATTCTTACATAATAGACTAGTACGAGATGGAAATAATAATGATATTTAGGACACTATTACACCAATTGAACTAGCCCCTTAGTAACTTCCTTTAAGATTTGTGTTAAGGGTACTAGTCAACGTATATTTAACAAATTTTAATCTTCTTCTTCTTCTCAATCGTTACGCTCTTATCAGAGCGGTCGTGGTCTTCATGACGTGGCATCTTGAGCAGCCGACATGGTTCGCCGCACAACCTCCCGCCACCTTTGCCTGTTGGCCGTCATGCGGGTGCATTCGTGTACCGGGGCACAAACGGCAGCCTTGATCTGGTCTGTCCACCGCATCGACGACCTACCACGAGGTCTTGTTCCCTCGACCTTTCCTTGCACAACGAGGCGTTCAATGGAGCAATTCCCGCGTCGACTGATGTGGCCAAAGAAGCTTAAAATGCGCCCACGGACCAATGCAGATAAACGCTGCTGGATGCCTAGCTCTCCAAGGATTGAAGCGTTAGTGCGGAATTCAGTCCATGACACTCCGAGCATTCTCCTCCAGCACCACATCTCCAAAGCATCTATCCTTTTGGACTCTAGTTGCCGCAAGGTCCAAGTTTCAGAAGCGTACAGAAAAATGGGAAACAAATTTTAATATAAACAGATAAATACATATATAGCATAATATATAATCAACGACCAGACTGGAAAGCAGTAGAAAAGCGTAGTTCTTAACTCTGCCTCCACCAGGAATTGAACCCGGGACCTCACGATTAGCGTTCAGGTGTCTAACCGATCGCGCCACGGAGGTCGTCATATTTGTCCTGACAACCTAACTATATGTATATACATGAATTCCTAGACACATAAGCGCTGATAAACATACACACTGGCTGCGTGAAGTGTACGGTAATTAAATTGATTACGCGAAACGAGAGACTATGGCTGGGGTCGTCTTTAGTTGCCAATGCTGTGACTATGGTTTTAAAAAATATTGGGATAATATTTACAACACATTTTTATTATTTGTGAATATTAGATAGAGTAGTAGGTAGGTACGGTTTACATAGGTGTACATACATACAACATATCACGTCCGATTCCCTGTAGAGGGGTAGTAAGAGATAATAGAACTCTATTTATTACAATCCTGTCAAATTACATTAATTTAATAGTCAGTGATACACACTCGGGGGTTATAAGTACTTCTTATGCCATATTTTATTAATTGCGATAGTATTGTTTGAATATTAAGGTCAGCCCCCTTAATTAATTTCAAAAGACGGGTGTACGCAGCGTAAGATATTAATGAGAAGGTTAATTGGTGTGAGTGAAGCAAGGGAGTTTTCAGGATCGATCCAGGTAAATATAAATTATTTACTCCTTCCTAACACTGAATTATATATGGCGTAGACCAACAATTTGATTCACACGATAAAATATACCAAAAATAACTATGGAATTAGGTATTAGCACTACATATTTTTATACTATAATTTTACGTTTTATGTGAAGATCTACACGTATTAGGGATAACCATGTATAGTAACTGATATCTTGTTAAACATAAATAGATAAATAATTATAGGATCACTGAAGCTTGAAGAACTAAAGTGAAAGTAATAATCATAATCAAATAAATATTAAAAAAAGTATGAATAAATATTATTCTTCTCTTTTAACACAGTATAAAAAACTACATAGTACTAACGCAATTTTAGACTATAAATATAAGTTATATACACATTTTTAAGGCTAGTCAGAACCTTAGTTACATAAAATCATCTCCTTGGTCACTTATTAGCATGAATATTGTGATGTCCTATGAAACTTTTGTGACAAATTTACCACTAGTCCTTTAATCTATGAATAAAAATTAAAAATATTATTCAAAATTTAAATATGTAATGAAAAATAATATACCACTAATATTTTTGAGAGACTCAAAATCTTTCTTTTAAAATGAATTGAAATAGAAACTTTAAAACGAAACTATCTTGTACAATGAATATCCCACATTTTCCACCAATCATAGTCACTGTACACGAAGCGAATCTTCATCGGTCGTCCAACGGTTAAAAGGCTATCAAATGGTCGTAACGAGGCCCTTAATTTGAACCCTACTGCGAACGCATTAGGACTCTAATTGCCTTGTAATCAGCAGGGGTAGTTGGCGCTACTAATGCCCCGTTCCACCTATTCATGGACTTACATGTATTTGTATGTTTACGATTGTACTAAATAGGTACAAGTTGGGAACGATTTTGTTGTAGACAAACGCATTCACGACCATTAACCCTTGCGGGGTAGTCGGAGGTTCAGGTGTCCATCTCCGCAATTGCGAAGGTAGTCATTCTATGGACACCTCGAACCCACGTGTTGATCAAGTCAGTACTCAATGTGACAGGTGGTAAGTTTGTGTACAGTTCGTTGTAGCTACAAAGTATAATAAATTCATAAGAAATATGACAGTCAGATAGACGCCATATTGAACAAGGATGACGTTAGACCCGTGATCTCTGCCTATCCCTGTACAGGGAATCAGGCGTGATGTGTAAGTATGTACTCGTATGTAAAGGTCATAATTATAATATATAATTATATATATAATTAAATATATAATTAAGGTCATAAATATAATTATAATATATGTAGGTCACTATGACACCAATTAGACAAAGCTCTGTCTTGAGAAACTTGGCTCTATATCAGTGGATACAGGGTTCAAACGCCGATGGAATAGGAGTTTTCTAAATTCTCTACATTTTTGCAATGACAATACAAATACTACGGTAACGATCGTGAGGTAATTTTACTGTTCTACGAACAAATAATAATAGTCAATGCTTGTAAAAAGCAAAATGCCTAACCACTTGTTACTTTGAGTACTTAGTATCTAGTCAATACGTGGGTTCTAGGTGGCTACAGAATTTGTTATTGCAGAGATAGACTTGCGAACCTCTACTACCTTACGAAGGTAAATTTTCCTAATAGGAAATAAAATAAATAAATTGAAAATATAAAATAATCTGATTTAGCTTACTCATACAATTTAACAATAGTTTCAAACTTATCGGAGGAATCATTAAACAGTAATTTAAGAATATCGTTAAGTCATTAAAATACTCCTAATTCTTTCGCCACCAACCCCAAACTTAGCAAAAGACAGCTGATGGCATATAATTTTGACTACCTCCGTGGCGCGATCGGTTAGACACCTGAACGCTAATAACGAGGTCCTGGGTTCGATTCCCGGTAGAGGCAGAGTTAATAACTACGCTTTTCTACTGCTTTTCAGTCTGGTCGTTGATTATATATGCTATATATGTATTTATCTATATATAATAAGTATATATTTCTCAAATATACGTTGACCAGTATCCTTAACACAAGTCTTAAATGTACTTACCAAGGGGCTAGTTCAATTGGTGTAATAATGTCCAAATATTATAATATTATAGGTATCTCAACACTAGTATACAAAACCATCAATGATCCTCACATCTATATCTACCCTAAGGGGTGATACATCTCGACCCTATTACTGCGGGGGGTGATTAGTATTATTATTATATAAAATCCCACACTAACTAGCAAGTCCATAGCGGAAACCGCTCATGTTTAACGCGAGTTGGTCTGAATTTAGTTAAAACTTGAATCGGTGGTCCATGCATATTTTTCCATACATTACTTAACATGCAAATATAGTGCTTCCGAACGTGATGTGTCAGAAGTTTTTGTGGAACGGAATGTAAATAATGAATAGCGTGTGTAAATACGTGGAGATTCGCGATTTAGTATGCTGAAACTTGAATGCCTGTTTCTTGGTATAGTCAATAGTTTGCATTGGTTCATGGGCCTAAAATATTGTACTTTTCAGTAATTTTATTCAAAAAGACAAACGCGTTCACGACCATTAACCCTTGCGGGGTAGTTAGAGGTTCAGGTGTCCATCCCCGCAATTGGTAGTAATTCTATGGCCACCTCGAATCCACGTGTAGACCAGATAGTCAGTACTCAATGTGACAGGTGGTAAGCCATGTCGCCATATACAAGCACTAACCATTACTTGTTCGGGAACTGAATATTGTACTTTTTCATAATATTATAAAAATTATAGTTTTAAGAGATTCGCGATTTATACTCATGATTAATAACAAACGGGACTTATCGCGTATGTTTTTAAATAATAAAGTTACCTTTATTAACCCGACGTTTAATTCAATGTTTTTAATAGGCCTGATTACACGATTAATTAGCCGCATAATTCACCTATTTGAAATATGTTTTTTTTTAAATGATACTTATAATATATTCAGCATAACATCTTTGATATAAAAAAGGCATGTCCATCACCGCAATTGTGTAGTTAGTTATTTTATGGTCAACTCAAATCCACATGTTAATCAGTTAGTCATCACATAATGTGACGGGTGGTAAGCCATGTCGCCATTTACAAGGATTGACAATAACTTGCTTCGAGATTCGAATATATAGGTTTCTTTACGATGTTTTTACAGGTACAGGTAGATTTCTCCACGATGTTTTTCCTCGCGGTCTAGTCTGTACCAATGCAACGTCCATCTCGGAAATTGTATGTTTGCTGAAATGTACATAAATTTCAGAATACTTCATTTCTATTGGTACGTAATGTTTTTATTATAGCCGAAAATATTTAAGAATATATATTATTACTATTTCCGGATCATATTGCTTTTAAAACGTGTTTAAAAAGTTATTTCTTTAATTTTAAATTGTAAGTTAATAATAACCGTTTTTTACATTTCATATCCGCGTATATTCACAATGGAACAAATTTCAGCTGTAGCCAGTTCCTGTATTCAACAATACGGTTTACTACTTCTCGCGTTGGGTGCTATCTATATAGTGAAACGCGGGCTTCGAGTGACCCATACCTAACAGGCCTTTGAAATTATGGAGATGGGCACTCAAGCCTCTGCGTGGACAGTCACCATAATGAAAAAGAGAGATGTGTATATACAAGTCGTGGAGTGTATGTTTGCTTAATTTAGGATCAACCTGCATCATACTATTTTATTTTATACCATACACAATCAAATAGTGTGATAAGGGAAGGTTGCGGTTTAAAAGAAGATGAAGTGACTAAGATTGAAAAGAGCATGCTTCGATGATTTTGACGTGTTATGCGGATGAATGATAGCAGATTGACAAAAGGAATATATATGAGTGAAGTGGAAGGGCGGTTACCTTGGGGCCGGCCTAAGAAGACATATAACAGTCAGATAGACGCTTTATTGAAAAAAGGTGACGTTAGGTGTACTATAACCGCCGAGAGTGTATGAGAAGATGTATGAATGTCAATGAAGCGAAAATGGTCTGTCAGGATCGGGACAAATGGGGATCCGTGATCCCTGCCTACCCCTCTACAGGGAATCAGGCGTGATGTGTATGTATGTACGATCTAAAGTACCCTAAAACTTCTTTACTCAAAGTCTAAATCTCTAAAGTATAACACAAAAAGAAAACCACAACACATTCTACATTCTATTCAAATCCTCCAACAACATCTCATATCCTTCATACCGTATCACAAGTCAGATAGCAAACAACTTAAATGAATTTAAACGTATCACTTTTGAGTCCCCTCACGTACTCTCCAGTTCGGGGAATGGCGGGAGCGGGGAGTGGGGAGTGATAAATCTAACCGGCCAGCTCCTGGACTATGCACGTGACGGACTAGTGTAGGGTGACTACATATTTTCGGGTTCATGGGAATTATTATATATTCCTTTTTATGATATTATTTAAATATGTTGTAAGAACTGCCGAGTGTGCACTGATGCTAATAATGACTTCATATAGTTTGCAAGGATCGGGGAAATAGATGGATTGCAATAGAGATGGAGTAAACAATATTTTATAAAGTACTGCAAATATAATAATATATGTAGTTGTCTGAGATGTATAAAGAATGCTAACTAGCTGCCTTTCTTCTCGGCATGTCGTGCAAGATGACTAAGGGACTAGAATCGATTTAAATTCTGCGCTGGACTAGCAAGCTGTCACCAATGTTCCATATGACATCACAACTAATATACATGCTTAAAGGTAACCTTGAAGATATTAAATCTGCGAGGTTCTGTCAATCCCGAAAGATTGGAGAACGTGCATGTATGAGTATTTTTGTGTATAGTGACTAGATTTTTGAGGTTCTTTTCACAAAAAAAGAAAGTGGCTAAAGCAAGTTAATGTAAAAAAGATGTATTTGAAACCGCCGAGTTAAACACGGCGGCGTAGGTTTCTGAATATAGTAAAAAAATTCAATTATCTTGTACAGCTCAGTTGTTTGGGGCTTGAATCTGTATCAGTGGTTACAGGGTTTAAATCACCCTTGAGGATATACTAATGGAAACGAAGTTTAATGAATTTCTTTGTTCATTTTCGTAATAAAAATACATTTACTAAATGCGCCGAATACTACGGTTAAGAAATACATCGTGAGGAAACCTGGTAATAGTTAGTGCTTGTAAATGGCGAAATTGCTTACCAACTGTCATTTTGAGCACTGACTATCTGGTCAACACGTTGGTTCGAGGTCACTATAGAATTACTGCATTCACAATTGCGGAGATGGCCACCTGAACCACGGACTATCCCGCAACGGTTAATGGTCGTGAACGTGTTTGTCTGTCTTGTCTATCTCATATCTGCCTCCGCATAATAGATGACTAAGTCAAAGTAATTCATTTATCTAAATTGAAAACTGACCCCATAACACGAACCTACTTCGATTCTTGAAATAACAACCCAACTTTTATTTTTATTTTCCACCGAGAGTGTGGCCAGCCTAAAAAGAGTTTATGACGGAGCCTCCGGTGACAAATGCCGCTGCAATATGGCCGGGCTTTAGCATGGCAACATTTGTAATGGACGCAAGGAATTTCAGGGATTTTACACTTCAATGTCAGGGACGTAAAGAGAATGGTAAATAGATGCCTTTCTGCTTGGCTTATAAGTGTTAAGGTAAATGTTATCTATTGGTCGATTGGATAATTTATTAATATATGTATACTTATGGAATATTTTTTATTTTTTACAAGAAAATGGATAAGTACACAAATAATATATAATATATACCTATCTCATAAAATATATACTTACGCGTAAAGTCCCCTTTAATGTCAAATGAATAAAAATCGCGAGTCTTTAAACAATATTTTCAACTGTAGGCATTAAAATCGTTCCATTCATGTATACATATGAAAAATATTCAATTTTATTACACTGTAAAAAGTTGAAGACATCCTAAATTTGACGGATGATAATAATAATAATAAAAGCATTTATTTACAGCAACAAAAACATACACAATACAAATATTTTACAAACTAGGAGGATAAGATATTTCGTCTCCGAGATCCTGACCACCCTAATTCAAAATTACATGTACGAGTATATATTAGACAAAGACAAAAAGACAAACATGATCACGAACATTTATCTCTGCAGTGTAGTCAGAGGTTCAGGTTTCCATCTCAGCAATTGCGAAGGTAGTAATTCTATGGACACCTGGAACCAACGTGTTGGCCAGATAGTTAGTAAATACTTAATGTGACAGATGGTAAGTCATGTCGCCATATACAAGTACTAACTATTATGTGTTCGGGATACGGGTAGGTTTCCTCACGATGTTTTCCCTCACCGTAGTATTCGACGCATTTCGTAAATGTATTTTTATATATTACTTAGGACTTAAATTTATTGAAGTTCTAAAATATTTTTAGTAAGTATTTTATATGTTTTGTTTGCATATTTGGATTATCAATTATAGAACAATGTAAACATACATACATACAGATCACGCCTGATTCCCTGTAGAGGGGTAGGCAGAGATCACGGATCCCTGTTTGTCCCGTTACAGACAAACCTCTTTCGCTCCATTGACATTCATACATCTCCTCATACACTCTCGGCGGTTATAGGTACTCCTAACGTCATCTTTTTTCAATATAGCGTCTATCTAACTGTTATATGTCTTATTAGGCCGGCCCCTACGTAACCGCCCTTCCACTTCACTCATATATATTCTTTTTGTCAATCTGGTATAATACATTCGCATAAAATATCCAAAAATAAAACTATGTATATTCATCTCTTGTTTTCTACTCATGTATTTACGACAGTAAGATATGCTAGCATAGCTAGTTATGCATATACATAACGTCCGTAAACCGTTAAGTGCTAATCAGAGGTTAAATGCTCACCGACAACATTACTATTCTCGGTTTAGGAAAACATCGTGAGATACTCGCTTATATCTCAATAGTTCTGGAGCCTTTGTCTATTAGTATTTTCAAAATAACACTTTAATATCAGATTACTCATAGTGTGAAGTTGAAAATAGGTTAGCAAAAGTGACAAATTTCTCAATTTTTTGCCGATTTTCATTGTGAAATTTGACACCTTTGGTCATACACTACCAACTTCACACTGTAACTGATCTGATATTAAACTGCGTTTGAGCTTAAACGTGTTAGTGGTGGGCTTTAGCTCCTGTATGTATGTGTGTATAAGATTATCAGATAAAACACGCTGTGGCGACCTCTAGAGCGCCACACACAGAGAGAAACCTAAGTAAACTTAAGTTGCAATTAGTTAAACATAATTACCACAGATGACGCCCGCCAATAATAAAATAATAATTAAACTAATCAATTTCCTAGAACGCGCAAGTGAAATATTTATCGGAAACAGGATATATACAAATTTCCAACTTTTCTTATCATATCATAGAAGCTTCCTCTTATTCTGTAGGACACAGTGGGATCCTACAAAAAAACCAAACGCTAGAACTCTTTACTAACAAAAATAGATTTGAAACCTATCGTTACCAAGTAGATAGTACCTGTATTATACGTATTTCTATGTATCATAATTCTTTTGTTGCCTACGACATGCCTGTCAGTTAAAATTCTTCTTACGTCCCAGACTAGCACTTACCCTAAAATAAGAGTGTTAGAAAACAGTCATTTATTTAAGAACTTCTTCTCACTAATCACAAGTTTGAAAATTCTCTTTTTATGTCAATTGCCGGCCAAGAGCGTGTTGTTTTATTTAACAGGGTTTTTTAATATTGTTGGGGATATAAATAGAATAATAACTATAATTTTAATTAATTTATACCTATCAAGAAGAACGACAACTAGCTATAAGTAATTAACGCGTTCACGACCTTTTAGTCCCTTATTCTTCTTTTAAAATCTACTGAGAAGAATGACAGATAGATAGCTATAAGTAATCTATACTAAAACTATTGATTGATTGACTAAAAATATAAAGCAGAAGAGCTTGTTTGTGTTTTTGAACGCGTTATTCTCAGGAACTACTGGTTCGAATTCAAAATTACTTATTGTGTTAGATACACCATTTATTGAGCAAGGTTTTAGACTATATAACATCACCCTGCTACTAATAGGAGCGAAGAATATAATATAAAAATCAAATTATAATTACAGTGCCATCTATGTTTCATATATATCAAAACATCGTGAGGAAACCTACCAGTACCCCGAACATATTACCAAACGCAATTGCACCTGAATTTCTGACTACTACGCAAGGGTAAATGATCATGAACACCTTTATTTTATTTGAATTTTTTTTGTTATACATAAAAAAATTATTCCCATTTATTTCTCTTCACATTATTTTCTCTATCAATTGTTCTCTCAAACACAGCTTTATTAATTTACTCAACACTTATACATACATATATATAATAAATCTTTATTTGTAACTTGACTATGACTATTAAATATCATTTTTGACCCTTCGAACCCTACATTCTGAGGGACCCAGAAGTCCCCTTAAGGAACTTTCTCACCCTTGTTAAAAGTGACCTAGGGGCTTTAATTAAGAAGTTGTCATTCCTTCGTCTTATAAAACATAAAAAGATGGAGTAAGCGGCTGTAGCCCAGTGGGTAAGACCTCGGACTTCGTATGAGAAAGGTCCTAGGTTCGAATCCCGACTCTGGCATGTACCAATGAATGAAATTTAAATATGTGTTTTTCATTTACGCACATAATTTACAGTCGCTAACGGTGAGGGAAAACATCGTGAGGAAACCTGCCTATCCCTCAGGATAGGTAATAGTCAGTGCCTATAAACGGCGACACGATTCACTACCTATCACGTTAGGTGCTGTCTATCTAGGGATACGCGGGCTTCGAATGACCCATACCTAACATGTCTTCGAAATTTCGGAGATGGGCATTCACGCCTCTGACTACCCGGTCATAATAAAAAGGGAGTGTGTATACACAAGTCGTGAAGCGTATGTTATGTTTTTAAATGGTATTTATAAAGTACTGCAAGTTTAATATATTAATCCAGTGCTATTCTGCGTCGTAAAAGAATGCTAACTAGCTGCCGTTCTTCCCGGCATGTCGTAGGCGACTCAAGGAAGAGAGTTATATGTAATCAGTTGGGTGATGGGCTAGCACCCTTTCTCAAATGTTCCATATGATATGACGATCCAATATTGAAGCTAAAAAGTGACCCAGAAATATCTCCTATGTACTGTCCACCGCGAAAGAGATTTAAGAACGTGAATATATATATATATATATATGTATAAAAATAGACTTTATCTTAAAGAAGACAGTTAGTACATATATTCACGCCTCTACGTGCCCAACGGGATAGACAGAGACTATTTGGCCACCTGGAACGGGTGACAAATCTCTTGCTTCACTCACACCCATTAACCTTCTCATACATGCTCTTCTGTTCTTCACTACGTACACCCGCCTTGGGACAAAAGACAAACGCGTTCACGAACATTAACCCTTGCGGGGTAGTCGGAGGTTCAGGTTTCCATCTCCGCAATTGCGAAAGTACTAATTCTATGGACACCTAGAACCCACGTGTTGACCAGATAATCAGTACTCAATGTGACAGGTGGTAAGGCATGTCGCCTTTTACAAGCACTAACTATTACCTGTTCGACGAACAGGTAGGTTTCCTCAAGATGTTTTACCTCACCGTAGTATTCGACGCATTTCGTAAATGTATTGTTATTACGAAAATGTACATAGAAATTCATTAAGCTTCATTTCCATTGGTACATGCTCAAGCGGGATTTGAATCCTGTACCCACTGATACAGAGTCAAGCCCCAAACAACTGAGCTCCGTCGAATTAGAGTTTTAAGTCATTTGCAAATCTAGATTTCTCAGTAATTGCAATCTAGGTATTTAGGTCATTCAGAAATCAAGCCATTGGATTATTGTGGAGCTAATAATAAATAAAATCGATTGTCATGGCGCCTTAAGCATCGATTCTGTTGAACTGTCTATCTGAATAATTCTGTTATTAAATTCGAGGTAACGGTGAGGGAAAGCATCGTGAGGAAACCTCCCTATCCCTCAGGATAGGTAATAGTCAATGCCTATATACGACGATACGGTTTACTACCTATCACATTCGGTGCTGTCTATCTAGTGATACGCGGGCTTTGAATGACCCATACCTAACATGCCTTCGAAATTTCGGAGATGGGTATTCAAGCCTCTGACTACCCGCCATAATAAAAAAGGGAGTGTGTATACACAAGTCGTGAAGCGTATGTATGTATTATACAAAATTCCACTATTCCCTTTTTCGAAATCCTTGTCAACGTAGGATCAGGGGATTGAGAGTAAGACCGCCCTGTCACAAGCGTCTCAAGCGGGATCAAGCATTTTAACAGAAGGTACTGTTACGTTTTACTACCAGATACCTGAGTAAACAAATGAAAGTTAAATAATTAGTTTGGTTCAGTAATTCGACGTAGCTCAGTTGTTTAGGGCTTGACTCTGTGTCAATGGGTTCAAATCCCGCTAGAGCATGTACCAATGTAAATTAAGTTAAATGAATATCTATGTACATTTTGGTAATAAAAATACAATTAGGAAAAGCATCGAATATTTCTGTGAGGGAATAACATCGTAAGGCTTGCATTACTGCTCCTACGGGATAGGCAGTTTTTCTCACGATGTTTTCCCTCAGAGTTAGCGACTGTAAATTATGTACGTAAATGAAAAACACATATTTAAATTTCATTCATTGGTACAAGCCAGAGTCGGGATTCGAACCTAGGACCTTTCTCATACGAAGTCCGAAGTCTTACCCACTGGGCTACAGCCGCTTCAAATGTTGAATAATATTGTGTTGAAATAGTCTATGAATGGATTGTAAGCGTATTATATGACGACCTCCGTGGCGCGATCGGTTAAACACTTGAACGCTACTCGTGAGGTCCCGATTCCCGGTGGAGGCAGAGTTAAGAACTACGCTTTTTATATTTACCTATATATAATGCGTTGACAAGTACCCTTAACACAAGTCTTAAATGAACTTACCAAGGGGCTAGTTCAATTTGTGTAATAGTCTCAATTTATTGATATAATACTGTAGGTATGTAAAATAAAAACCTCAATTATCCCAAAATACTTTATTCTTTCTACTACAAATACTGTTTCAACCAGTCTCTATACAAGTCTAGATTTGTATACTTAAGTTCTCTATTCAAACAGACGCCTCTTATTTCTGCCTCGTCTGTCAAAATACCTCTCAAATACCACATTCCATTCGATTGTTTCACGAAATATAAACCTCCATAACTTGGGCAGGTTGTAACCTCTGGAAAAAGAAATATATATATATAAAAATTGAGAAAAAATTGTAAGACATTATAACACCAATTGAACTAGCCCCTTGGTAAGTCCATTTAAGAGTTGTGTTAAGGGTACTAGTCAACGTATATTTAACAAATATATACTTATTATGTATAGGTAAATTCATGTATAGCATATATAATCAACGACCAGACTGGAAAGCAGAAGAAAAGCGTAGTTCTTAACTCTACCTTCACCGGGATTCGAACCCGGGACCTCACGATTAGCGTTCAGGCGTCTAGCCGATCGCGCCACGAAGGACGTCAAAAAAGAAATTATGCAATCACCATTTCAAAATGGAGTCTATTTGACTGTCATACGTCTTGTTGTGCCCGTCCCTACGTTACCTTTAGATCTTTATATTTATTTTTATTTTATTATTTACAACAAACAAACGCATTCACGGCCATTAACCCTTGCGGGATAGTCAGAGGTTCAGATTTTCATCTCCGCAGTTACGAGGGTAGTAATTTATCGACATCTCGAAACATCGTGAGGAAACCTACCTGTTCGTCAACAGGTAATAGTTAGTGCTAGTAAATGGCAACATGGCTGACCACCTGTCACATTTAGTACTGACTATCTGGCCAACATGTGGGTTCATTATCAAATTTCTGAGATGTAATATAAAATAATATAAACATACGCTTCACGACTTGTGTAGACACACTCCCTTTTTATTGTGGCAGTGTAATCAGAGGCTTAAGTGCCCATCTCTAAAATTTCAAAGGCATGTTATGTATGGGTCACTCGAAGCCCGCGTTTCACTAGATAGACAGCACCCAACGTGATAGGTAGATAGACAGAACCGTAAAACTAGGAAACTTCATTTCCATTAGTACATGCTCCTAGATTTGAACCATGCACAGTCAGCGCTAAAAGTGCAGCCCCAGTTACTGTGTATAAGGTTTAAGTTTATAAGATCAAAAGATAATATTTTACATTTTAAAACTGTGGCCACTATGCATTGTCATGGTCACTATACGTTCGAGTGCCTCAAAATGAAAAATACTGTCTTTTGTTCTTATAAACAAAAACCTTATAAAAAGTTACTGGGACTGCACTTTTAGCGTTGACTGTCTACTGACACAGAGTCCAGTTTCCAACAACATAGCTACGCCGAATTACCATTAAAGGACTTAACTCACCATAACTATACGTAGCGCATATAATATCTTCGTTTTCAGTGCCTTTACATTCTCCCTTATTATTGAATTCTATAACTGCCAAATCGCCAGACGCACGCCAGCCTGTAGTCTAGAAAACAATTACATAGATGGCATTAGGTGTATAACCGTCATTGATTTTAAATGAAAGCACCTTATACCATTGTTCCATATGAGATCAATACCCCAATATCCAAACCAAACCAAAACTTGATAAGAGGCATTTAGAAAATTTTACAGAAGCTAAACAAATTCAATTATGTGCCTGTCCATAAGTCAAAAGTATCAAGTTATAATAGCAATAAGTATAACCTTTAGTTCTAAGTGCGTTAGAACAGCTAGTATTATTGCACTAGACGCAGTCACTACATACGAGTAGTATAAAACAAAGTCGCTTCTCTGTCCCTATGTCCCTTTGTATGCGTAAATCTTTGAAACTACGCAACGGATTTTGATGCGGTTTTTTTAATAGATAGAGTGATTCAAGAGGAAGGTTTATATGTATAATGACATGAATTAAATAGTGGAGTAGGCTATTTATTTTATACCCGTGCGAAGCCGGAGCGGGTCGCTAGTTTTATAATAAATTAAGAAAGATCGAAAAAAACAGATTTGAAAACAAAATGGCTCTTAAGGTTTTGGTCGGGGACAGCCGATTTATTATGTTAAATTCCTAGGAAAATTTATATCTCCATGGTTCTGTCCATCCCGAAAAGGATTAAAGGATGAGAAGTGTGAACAGCTAATTAGCATTATACATTCATGTCCTTTAATTCCTTTCGGGGAGGACAGAACCCCAGATACATGAAAACATTTCCTTGGTCGCTTTATATAATAAATATTTTATATGCAGACTAGCATACATACATACACATCACGCCTGTCTCCCTGTAAGGTAGGCAGAGATCGCGAATCCCCATTTGTCCCGATCCAGAAAGACCACTTTCGCTTCATTGACTCTCATACACACTCGGCTGTTATAGGTACTCCTAACGTCACCCTGTTTCAATATAGCGTCTATCTGACTGTTATATGTCTTATTGGGCCGGTCCCTACGTAACCGCCCTTCCACTTCACTCATATATATTATTACACAAGCAAATAAAAGATTAATATTATTAAATGATTATTTTACTTACCACTGCATATTTCATTGCTTCTTTTGAAGTATTATCATAGAGACATGAAATCTGTATGTTGCTGTTGATCTTGATAATTCCGTCAATTTCCAAAATGGCCAAGTCATGGTTTACGGTTGGCAAAGCTGTGAAGTTTTCGTGTACTTTTATGTTTTTCACCTGGAAAAAATATTGTTTGATTTAAATATAAATTACTTCATTTTATATAATTTAATGATACACACATACACATCACACCCGTTTCCCTGTGAAAGGATAGGCAGATATTTTGATCCCCATCCGTCCCGATCCTGACTAATCGCTTTCTTTTCATTGACAATCAAATAATGACCTTATTTTTAAACTTAGATATAATGTAATTATATTAAATGTATTTTAAAATCTGAAGGATATATCTTATGAAGTTATTCTGTAAGCAATTTATAAGTCATTATTTGTTTAAAGCACTAGATCATATAAGGTATATCTTTAATTCTTATTCCTTGTTAGTATACAGACATATACACTCACGACTTATGATAACTTTCTGGGTGGACAGAACCTCATAGACACCATAATATCTCGTAGGTCACTTCTTAGTATAAATATTGAGGCTGCGATGTCACGTGGAATTCATTCACCCCTAGTCCCTTAGTCTCCTCCTATGAGATGCTGGGTAGACTACCAGCTAGTTATTTTTAGATCCTAGACTTTAACGTGACACTAAGCTTAACAAAGATCAAGTAAATAATAAGTTATACTCTATATAGCACTTCTGCTGTTAAAATAATGTTTATATATTACTTACCTTATATATTTCATTGCTGTTAGTGTCACTCAAAGATCTTTTGCCCAGAATCACAATGACGTCATCAGGGTTCACAGTTTCATTCTTCAGAATGAGACATCTAGCGGCTGAAATTGATAATAAAATGCGTTTTATCATATTATCTAGTCGTTTTGTAAATTACCGAAAACGTTAAGCTTCACTACAACATATGGAAATTATAAAAGATATATGGATAAAAGAGGGGTTACAAAAGGAATGTATAAAGCCAAAGTGGAAGGTAAAGTTATACGGGGTAGGCCGCGTAGAACTTATACAGATCAACTTGGAGACATTCTTCTCAAGGCGGGTGTAGCGTAAAGAACAGAAGAGCATGTATGAGAAGGTTAATGGGTGTGAGTGAAGCAAGAGAGATTTGTCAGGATCGTTCTAAGTGGCAAAAGGCGATTTAGAGGTGTGAATATATATGTGTGTATTAACTGATATTATATCTTTAAGATTCTATTCTATATGTATGTAGAAATCCCGTGCTAGTAGGAAATGCAAAAGATTGCAAACTAGCTCCCGTTCCTCCCAGCATGTCGTAGGAGGCGACTAAGGGACTAGGGGTCAATGGATTCTGTTGGGCGATAAACTAGCAACCTGTCTCCAATGTTCCATATAACACCACAACCCCAATATTCATGCTAAAAAGTGACCTAGGAGATATTGTTGTCTCCAAGGTTTTGTCGGAGACATTAATGTATATTGAATATGTATACGACGAACTACGTGGCGTGATTAATTGAGCACCTGAGCGATCGTGAGGTCCCGGGTTCGATTCCCGGTGGAGGCAGTTAAGAACTACGCTTTTCTTCTGTTTTCCAGTCTGTTTGTTGATTATATATGCTATATATGTATTTATCTATGTGTAATATGTATGTATATATTAATCCTAGCTAATCCCCGAACAGGTAATAGTTAGTGCTTGTAAATCACGACTAACACGTGGTTTCGATTTGTCCATAGAATTACTACCTCCGCAATTGCGTAGATGGAAACCTGAACCTGACTACCCCGCATATGTTAATGCTCTTGAACACGTTTGTCTTTGTTTTATCTAGTATATATATGTATGTAGAAATCACACAGCTTATTTTTTGTCTAATCTGAGTAGTAAGGTAGTAGTAATAAATATTTCAGTGAGACCCCGTTCATTTGAAATTCCTTCAGCGAATGCTTGAGTCTAACGTGACCGGAAGCGGCTTAAGTGCCGGAAATACGTATCACTCGGATTCCAAATTCAATTCTTTTCGAATTAACTATGTTATAACTATAAGTGGAAGGGCGGTTACGTAGAGGCTGGCCTAATAAGACATATAACAGTCAGATAGACGCTATATTGAAAAAGGTGACGTTAGGAGTACCTATAATCACCGAGAGTGTATGAGAATGTATGAATGTCAATGAATCGAAAGTGGTCTGTCAGGATCGGGACAGATGGGGATCCGTGATCTCTGCCTACCCCTCTACAGGGAATCAGGCGTGATGTGTATGTATGTATGTATAACTATGTTTAATACTACTTAACTAACTAACTAATATAAATAAACAATGCTAATTCGAAGTAGCTCAGTTGTTTGGGGCTTGGTCCTGTATCATAGTGTACAGGGTTCAAATTCCGCTTGATTACGTACCAATGGAAATGAAATTTAATCGATTTCTATGTACATTTTTGTAATAAAAATACATTTACGAAATGCATCGAATTATACGTTGAGGGAAAACATCGTGAGGAAACCTACCTGTTCCCCGAATAGGTAATAGTTAGTGTTTGTAAATGGCGACATGGCTTACCACCTGTCACATTGAGTACTGATTATCTGGTTAACACGTAGGTTCGAAGTGGCTATAAAATTACTACCTCCGCGGAAAAATAATTGCGGAGAATGTACATATCAACATGCAATGGACTAACAACCCTGAATAATGTTACGAGGTCATTTGGCATCTGAACCCGCAATATTTGTGATTAAAATTGACCTAGGGTATATAATATCCTCGAGGTTCTATCCAACCCAAAAGGAATCGAAAGACGTGAGAAATATTATATATAGATAAATACAAACACACACACACACACATATATATATATATATATAGTCAACGACCAGACTGAAAAGCAGAAGAAAAGCCTAGTTCTTAACTCTGCCTCCACCGATAATCGCACCGGGGACCTCACGATTTGCGTTCAGGCGGCTAACCGATCGCGCCATGGAGGTCGTCAAAATCAAAATGGAGTCGTCATATATATGTAGAGTACCCGCCACATAAGGTGGCAGTTGGAGGCGTCGCCACAGTCGCGTAATCCAGTGTTGCCAGTAAACACGCCAAAACTAGCACTCACTGTGCCATACGGCTCGATACATTATATTGAGGTTTCATTTGTAACGATCTTTGGTTGCAGAGCTATAAACTCAAATAAAATAAATTAATATACCAAAGTCAAAAGTCAAAATATTTTTATTCAAAATAGGCCCTATCATAAGCTCTCTTTGAAAGTTATTTTATGATCTAAGTACAAATTAAAAAAACTATATATTGACAAAAGGAATATATATGAGTGAAGTGGAAGGGCGGTTACGTAGGGGCCGGCCTAATAAGACATATATGTAACAGTCAGATAGACGCTATATTGAAAAAAGGTGACGTTAGGAGTACCTATAACCGCCGAGAGTGTATTAGAGAATGTATGAATGTCAATGAAGCGAAAGTGGTCTGTCAGGATCGGGACAAATGGGGATCCGTGATCTCTGCCTACCCCTCTACAGGGAATCAGGCGTGATGTGTATGTATGTATGTAAAAAAAACTATTTCAAACATGGCACTGAGCATTGTCTTTACATATTTTTACCGAGGTTAGTTCACCTACCATTTCGGCTGCTCAAGATGCCACGTCATGAAGACCACGACCGCTCTGATAAGAGCGTAACGATTGAGAAGAAGAAGTTCAGCGGAGACCCTTGGAGAAGAACTAACAAGAAACTCCAGAAATCAATTTATTATAATCACCCTTAACAAACATAAAAATTACAAAGAGTGGGCAAAAAACACAACGCTGGTAATACTAAATTTACCTTTCATACAAAATAACACGCAATGGCGGAAACGTCAAATTTAGTTCCAAGTTTGGCTACTGCCACCTTATGTGGCGGGTACTCTAAATACCCTTACCTGTCAAAACATTAGTTTTGGAAATAATGGCTCCATCACATACGTAATTGAATTGATTATTCGATCCGTTTCTTACAAAAATGGCGGCTATCCACGGATAGATGATGTCTGTAGCGGCCATTGATTGAGATCTGTCAGTGTGACAGCTCCAGTTGTCAGTTTCTGAGTCCTGAAAAACATAATAATATAATATGTAACTACAAGCGACCCGCTCCGGCTTCACACGGGTCTAAAATAGCCTACTCTACTATTTAATGGATGTTATTATACATATAAACCTTCCTCTTGAATTACTCTATCTTATAAAAAAACCGGATCAAAATCCGTTGCGTAGTTTCAAAGATTTAAGCATACAAAGGGACATAGGGACAGAGAAAACGACTTAGTTTTATACTATGTAGTGATATTATTTCTAAGTTTATATACAATCACGTCCTTTAATCCCTTTCGGGGTATGTAGAACCTCAGAGTCACGACAATATCACCTAGGTCTCTATTTAGTATGGATAAGGCGGTTGTGATGTCATATGGAACATTGATGACAGGATGCTAGCCCATTGCCCAGTATTCATATACCCCTAGTCCCTTATGTACATGCTAGTAAGAGTGGCAGCTAGTTAGCATTCTTTTTACGTCCTAGACTAGCATTGGACAGCGGTACTTTTGCAATGCTTATTGCAAAATATCAGTTTAATATCAGACAACCTCCGTGGCGCGATCGGTTAGCAGCCGGAACGCTAATCGTGAGGTCCCAAAGATTCCCGGTGGAGGAAGAGTAAAGATCTACACTTTTCTACTGCTTTCCAGTCTGGTCGTTGATTATATATGCTATATATGTATTTATATATGTATAATATTCATATATTTCTTAAATATACGTTGACTAGTACCCTTAACACAAGTCTCAAATGAACTTACCAAGGGGCTAGTTCAATTGGTGTAATAATGTCCAAATATTATTATTATTATCAGATCAATAACAGTGTAAAGTTGGTAGTGGATTAGCTAGTGATACATTTCACTATTAACACTTTTAAAAATACACTACCAACTTCACACTAATACTGATTTGATACTGAACTGTGTTTGTGCTATTTATTTATATCAACAAAGAATATCGATCGCCACCTGGAACGGGTGACAAATCTCGTGCTTCACTCACACCCATAAACCTTCTCATACATGCTCTTTTGTTCTTCACTACTAACACCCGCCTTGAGAAGAATGTCTCCAATTTGATCCGTAAAAGTACTCCGTTTGACCAATAAAGATAATCAATATCCAATGTCTTACAAAATTGTATTTCATATTGGTTATATAAACGCCTGTGCTTTCATAAAAGCAATAAACGTATGATTGTAAATATTTGCTCACATCACTAATGTGTACACCCTAATAATAATATGATCTCGTACAAATTTAAGCAAGAAATTAACTAGCTATCTTTCTTGACGACCTCCGTGGCGCGATCGGTTAGCTACCAGAACGCTAATCGTGAGGTCCCGGGTTCGATTCCCGGTGGAGACAGAGTTGAGAACTACGCTTTTCTACTGCTTTCCTGTCTGGTCGTTGATTATATATGTTATACATGTATTTATTCATGTATAATATGTATATATTTCTTAAATTTACGTTAACTGGTACCCTTAACACAAGTCTTGAATTTATTTACCAAGGGGCTTGTTCAATTGCTGTAATAATGTCCATATATATTATTATTGTATTCTTCCCGGCATGTCGTAGAAGGAGACTAAGAGTTATTGAAATCAATGGGCTAGCAACCTATCTTCAATATCAAATATTAACATCATATGAACCCCCATAAATTATACTAACACGATAAAAGATATATTATATCTCCGAGATTCAATCTACCATATAAGTGATTAAGGGATGTGAATATAATATTACATATGTTTTTCATATTTTTAATTATACATAAACTCATAATAAATAACTAACGGGACTTATCGCGTAAGTTTTTATATAATAAAGTTACCTTTATTAACCCGACGTTTCGGCTACGTTGCAAAGCCTTGGTCACGGGCAGACTGACGCTTCATATTATATAAAAACTTACGTGATAAGTCCCGTTAGTTATTAATAATAAGTATAAATCGCGAATCTCTTAAACCTATAATATAAAATCATACTTTATCCTATTTACGTATTGTTAACAGACATACAAGTCCCTTTAAAACCTTTAACACATTTTTCACAAATCTTTTACACTTGACCAAATAAAACCTTTATAACTGTATACCCCTTTCAACATCACAGTCGTGTATGGATAAAACAATTTTCCGGGTCAGTCATCTTGTTAAAGGGGACTAGGGTCATCAATCACTGTGTAGAATGGCTGATAGCCACCATTATAAGGCTTTTGATGGACATTTGTATAAACAGGTTATACATCACCACATAGTATAAAACAAAGTAGCTTTCTCTGTCCCTATGTCCCTTTGTATGCTTAAATCTTTGAAACTACGCAACGGATTTTGATGCGGTTTTTTTAATAGATAGAGTGATTCAAGAGGAAGGTTTATATGTATGATAACATCCATTAAATAGCCAAAAAAGACATAAAAGACAAAAGCGGTCACGATCATTAACCCTTGCGGGGTAGTCAGAGGTTCAGGTGTCCATCCCCGCAATTGCGAAGGTAGTAATTCTATGGCTACGAACCCACGTGTTAACCAGATAGTCAGTACTCAATGTGACAGGTGGTCATCCATGTCGTCATTTACAAGGAATAAACTATTACCTGTTCGACGAACAGGTAGGTTTCCTCGCGATGTTTTCCCTCGCCGTATAATTCGATGCATTTCGTAAATGTGTTTTTGTTACGAAAATGTACATAGAAATTCAGTAACCTTCATTTCCATTGGTACATGCTCAAGGGGGATTTGAACTGTACCCACTGATACAGAGCCAAGCCCCAAACAAGTGAACTACGTTGAATTTGAAACCTTAAAGACATAATAATTCCTAGGTCACCTTTATCATAATCATTAACATACGCTTCACGACTTGTGTAAACACACTCGCTTTTTATTGTTGCGGTATAGTCAGAGGCTTGAGTGCCCAGCTCCGTAATTCCAAAGGCATATTAGATATGAGCCACTCAAAGCCCGAGTTTCACTAGATAGAAAACACTAAATGTGATAGGTAGTGAACCGTATCGAAGTATACAGGCACTGGTTATTACCTATCCCGAGGGATGGGCAGGTTTCCTCACGATGTTTTTCCTTATTTGGATTAGTATATAATCTTTAATATCTGAGTTATATACTACTACTGTACTACCTATTTGGACCTCTGTGGCGTGAATGCTACCTAAACACTACTCGAAAGGTCTTGGGTTCGATTCCCAGTGGTGGCAGAGTTAAGAACTACGCTTTTCTTCTGCTTTCCAGTCTGGTCGTTTTTATATATTATGTTATATATGTATTTATCTATATATAATATGTATACATTTCTTAAATATACGTTGACTAGTACCCTTAACACAAGTCTTAATTGAACTTACATAGGAGCTAGTTTAATTGGTGTAATAGTGTCTACATATTATTATTATTATCGGAATAGTGATAATAGTTATAGTAAACGCAGTGTGACGAACAGAAGAGCATGTATGAGAAGGTTAATGGCAGTGAGTGAAGCAAGAGATTTGTCACCCATTCAAGGTGGCGTAATAGTCTCTGCCTATCCCGTTAGGGAAGTAAAGGTGTGAATATACGTTTGTATTGTTTCTCAATGCTACAACTAAGTCTTTATCGTGACACGATAATAAGGAACTAAGTCTTATTAAAAGATTTGCATAAAATAACGATTTAACTATTGAATACTAATACTTAATAATAGTAATTGTTTTGTATTCTTAAACGTCCTTGTACCGTGCTAGTCTGGGACGTAAAAAGAATGCTAACTAGCTGCCGTTCTTCCCGGCATGTCATAAACGACTAAGTGACTAGGGGTATATGCAATCTATTGGCCGATGGGCTAGCAACCTGTCACCAATGTTCCATTATGATGGCAGCCGCAATATTCATGCTAAAAAGTGACATAGATGATATTATATCTGAGATTCTGTCCACCCCGAAAGGGAATAAAGGACGTGAATGTGTTTGTATGTATTTTGTATTCTTTTTAAAGTGCACGCTACATTATTATATATTATAAACATGTTTGGTCAATGGTAATAAGGAACTTGATAATTGTCATCAGATGATATAATAGTTTCTCGTTTTATAATACACTATATAAACCTTCCTCTTGAATCACTCTATCTATTTATTAAAAAAAAGCGCATCAAAATCCATTGTGTAGTTTCAAAGACTTAAGCATACAAAGGGATATAGGGACAGACAAAGCGACTTTATTTTATACTATGTAGTGATATACATACATACTTATATTAATTCTGTGCATGTATGTGTCAATATATGTTTTGTACACATAACGTAATATATAGTGACGAAACGTACGTATAGAATCGTGACCTAGGAGATATTACATCTTTGAGGTTCCGTCCAACTCTAAAGAGATAAGTAACGTGAATATAATATTACATTCAAGTCGTTCAATCCCTTTCGGAGTATACAGAACCTCAGATACATGATTATATCCCCATAAGTCACTTTTTAGCATGATTATTGTAGCTATAGTGTCA
The DNA here is from genome assembly GCA_030578115.1 of Leucoptera coffeella. Classification (NCBI taxonomy): domain Eukaryota; kingdom Metazoa; phylum Arthropoda; class Insecta; order Lepidoptera; family Lyonetiidae; genus Leucoptera; species Leucoptera coffeella. The sequence continues at coordinate 147,227 of JAMBLF010000463.1, forward strand.
AAATGTATCAGGTTGCTAGCCCAATGCCTAATGAATTCCATTGACTCTCTGGTCCCTTAGTCGCCTCCTATGACATGCCGGGAAGAACGGGAGTTAGTTATAAATGTTTTTACATCCCATTTTATTACAGGACTGTGAATGCATATGTATGTAAGAATATGACAATGTATGAAATGGCAATGAAATTAGTTTGCCAGATATGAATAAATATGCAGGGACCTTTTCCTACCCCTTTATAAGAAAGTATAGCACAAAACTTACATCGAAAACCGCCTCGGTAGATGTCGCTATTTCACTTTTTTCCGTATTCTGTAAATAACCCAACTTATTTGTAGGGTCATAATTGACATACTCTGTCTCTGTATCTTTATAAATTTCAAGGTAGTCGATTTGCGGATAATCTGTTGTATCGTCATCGAAATCTTTGTCCAAAATGTTGTTTTCATCTGTATTTTCCTTACTTATCTCATTAAGTTTGGAATCTTCGTTTTCAATAATATCTTTGAATGAATTACCATCTATGTGGATTTTTAAGACATCTTTATCGTAATATACTTCCATTGGTACATTCTCTATTTTTATATCGACATTTTCTACTAATGTTGTATTAGTGGTAGGTATTTTAGGTTTGCTTTTATTTTCTTTACCCAAAGCTATGGATTTTATTAAAATATCGTGCTTTTTATTGTGTTTCCTCGTGATATTAGATTCTTCGATTTCCACTCTTTCTTTCAATCTATCTATAAGAATATCAGATAGTTTCTGCACTATTAATTTTAATCCTGTATGTTCTGAAGTTTCATTGACGTTTACATAAGAATAGTTAACATCTGTACTATTTTTTACTACAGGTTCGGTTTGCACCCCAAAAAATTGATTCACAACATCACTAAAACACGTAAATATGTCATCTACACAATCACTTTTGACCGTCAATATAAAGAACGAAATTAAAATAAATTTCGTGATATTCATTTTTTTCGACACACTTTATAACGTCGTGTAAGGTACAAAACTTAATCGAGTATGCAATTTGATAATCAACAACATGCAACATTTAAAAGTCAATCAAAGTACCTATACCCATCTCTTTTCACACCATGCAAAAAGACAGAGATGTCTCGAACTATTGCAACTATTCAGTTGTGTAAATGAGATACGGTGATGAGGCGATTTGAACCGTAACATTAAGTGCTTAAAGTTGATACTTAGTTAACTGATATCTTTAGATTAGATTACTTTGAGCTATCAGAGGGGATAATGGATGCAAAGCTTAAAGCGCAGATTAAAGTCTACTCACGTTACAACTTACGAGCCGACTCGGTTGGGAAGACGATAGTAAGAATGAAAAAAATGTGTGATTTTATGAAAGCACGGTAAAAACTTTTTTTCATATTAAAAGACTTTAAACTAATTACTAATGATGAAGCGCAAAATAATAATTGCTGTAGTATTAAAGGTGTTTAGTATGTAATGCTGACAGAGCCAAAAGGGAGTAATGGTACTATTAAACCATAGAGAGACAACACAGAGTGAATCTTTAGACGTGTTTTAGGATTGGAAGAGAGTGCGATCCGAGATCTCTGCCTACCCCTCTACAGGGAATCAGGCGTGATGTGTATTTATATGTCCCTTAGTCGCCTCTCATAACGGCAGCTTGTTAACATTCTTATTACGAGAACATGCACTATTACTAGCACAGGATAAAGTTAGAAAATACTCGTACAGTGTAAAATAGTAGGCCAACACACATATTGTGTTATATATAATTAATGTAGTTACTTCTGTGTAATGTCAGACCCAATTCGGTCGTCCGACCAAAGCACCCGTCAGTAGCTCTGTCTCGCGAACAATCGTTTGGAGATAGACAAAGTCATTTGATATCCCCGGCTACATTCAACTGCGGTGCTATGGTTGCTTAGCACGGGTTTGCTTGGTAACTAAAATATGTAATAAAATGAAATGCTTTTCATTCATATCATAAAACCACTTAGTGAAAGTCAAATAAATAAACATTTTCACATGAAAAATTTCCCTAAAATTTGTCCTTAATTTTGCTTTATATGATCATGTATTATAAGGAATTTATACATACATATATCTTTACGTCCTTTTGGTGTGGATAGGACCTTAGAGACAAAAATATCTCCAAGGTCACTTTTTAGCATTAATATTAGGGTTGTGAAGTTATATTGAACATTGGTGATAGGTTCCAAGCTTAAGACGTTGGGTCTTAAGCTTGGAACCTATCACCAATGTTCAATGGTCGTTTCCATTGACCCCTAGTCCCTTAGTCACCTCCTACGACATTCCGGGAAGACTTTGCATTCTTTTGTTACCTAGATTAGCATAAAACTAGGAATTTGTACAGTCAAAATAGGAGGGTTGATGAGTAGACTGCATAGAATTTATGCAGATCAAATTGGAGACATTCTTCTCAAGGCGAGTGTACGTAGTGAAGAACAAAAGAGCATGTATGAGAAGGTCAATGGGTGTGAGTGAAGCAAGAGCGATCTGTCACCCGTTCAAGGTGGCGATCGATAGTCTCTACCTATACCATTAGGTAGAGACTATTATTTTTTTAATTCTTTAATATGCCATTTAACACTAAGGTTTTGTCGGCGAAAGTAGAGGCGTCAATATGACAAAAACATTATTAGATAACCTGATCGGAATTCCTAACACTATTTTCTCCCACCGTAAAAGTGATGTAATTAACAATTAAAATAGACACTCGAGTCTCTGACAACCACAAAATGAATTGAGACCGTGACGTGTGAAATCGCAAATTCATTTAACTGTGTATGTGTTAACCTTTTATGAACTTAGCTATTATAAAACATACATACATGTGTTGACTGATAAACTGTTTCGGGTAGTCACAGACTTGGGTTTCAAACTTCATCATTACTAAGCTTTCGGTACTAAAATTAAAGATAAGATTTAGATAGATAAGAAATATAAAAAAGACCCTAACAAATACGTTCACGACCATAAACACTTGCGGGGTAGTTAGAAATTCGCGTAATCACCTCCGCAATGATGAGGGTAGTGATTCTATGGGCACCTCGAACCCACTTGTTGACCAGATAGTCAGTACTGTTCGGTGCCTGTTCCGGAAAGAGGTAAGCTTCATCACTACGTTTTTCACCATCGTAAAGTGTCTAATTTAATATAACCTAATGCGGTTACGGGATATAACAAATATTTATAAATATATATATATATATAAATATATATATATATATATATATATATATATATATGGAACAGAACCTCGGAGATCTATCTATATATATGTACGTAAAGATTTCTAACATTACCACCAAAACTAAGAAAATTTTACTTTATTTCAATGCCTAAACAAATTCGACTTATATATTTAAAATAAATCAAGTCCCTAAATATATATTTAAAAGTACAAATAGCATAAACAATGGGAGTTAAAAAGAACGCAAATTAGCTGCCGTTTCCGGAACTAGGGTTCAATGGAATCTATTGGGCAATGGGCTAGCATCCTGTCATCAATGTTCATTATGACGTCACAACCCTAATATACATGCTAAAAAGTGACCTAAAACATATCATATCTCCGAGGTTCTGTCCAGCCCGAAAGGGATTACAGGACGTGAATATGTATGGAACCGTGTGGATGTAAATGAAGCGAAAGTGTTTGATCAGTAACGACAAACAGGGAGTCGTGATTCTACTTATCCCTCTTAGGGAAGTCGGCGTGATGTGTATGTATTTAAGTTACCAATACACAGGACAGTTAATAAGGTAAAATATTTGCATTGTTTATTTATCCGCAGACCAGCGATCAACTAGACTCGGTTATCTCGAACCCCGTTGTAAGACAAACAAACAACAATTTCGACGCTTGCATTCGGCATACTAATGACGAGTGAATCATAATTGAATGGCTTGTTTGTTTGGACGCTGTACTGTGCTCTATAGTTTTCGAGTGTATTATTACAAATTATGCAGTATATATTTTCTTGTATTATCCGTTCCCTGAATGAATACCCTTCCTACCTATTACAAATGTTGCAAAATGATGTCACAAAAATAGTTTATTATCAACGTATAAAATTGTAAAAATTGTATAATTATAATTGTATACTATGGTGAGGGAAAATATTGAGAGGAAACCTACCTGTTCCCCGAACAGGTAATAGTTAGTGCTTGTAAATGGCAACATAGCTTGCCACTTGTTACATTGAGTATTGACTATCTAGTCAACACGTGGGTTCGAGTTAGCTATAGAAGGACTACCTTCGCAATTGCAAAGATGGACACCAAACCTTAAAATCGCGCAAGGGTTAATGGTCGTGAGCGCGTTAGTCTTTTTTTGAAAATTGTATAATTTTAATTGTTTATTCTAAAGTATGGAAGATTTTCTAGCTCTAACTAATCTTTTCAACAATGGCTGACCCTATTTCTTTTCATCCTCGGAATGCTTATATACTTGAACCACAATTTCCCTAGCGCGGTTTTTTAAAATAAATATAATTGTTAACAAAACATATAATCAACACGTGTTTTGCAAACCGTATTCAATGACATCAAAAATAAATAAAGCGCGCTTTCATTCACTGAATAAATCATCTTTAATCTAACACTATGCGAAAGTGTTTTACGATCAGAAATGCGTATATAGTCATTTTAGACGCTATAATATACATCAAATTGGATATATTCTTCTCAAGGTGCGTAGTGTAGAACAGAATAGCATGTATGAGAAGGTTAATGGGTGTGAGTGAAGCAAGAGATTTGTCACCCGTTCCAGGTGGCGATTGATGATCTCTGCATGTCTTCGGGACGTAGAGACATAAATATAGAGCCTATATATGTAGGTATACATGATTAATAACAAACGGGACTCATCGCGTATGTTTTTATTTAATAAAAAACCGTTTCGTTAGTTATTAATCATGAGTATAAATCGCGAATCTCTTAAAACTATATATATATATATATATATATATATATATATATGTATTTAAGACTACTAATCTATATAAAAAGTAGTACATCCCCTCCCAAATTTACCTTCGCGTCACATAACTAGAACAATGGTTATGTAAGCGATCAAATGAGAGCATTCCGTTTGTAAAAAGAGCAATTTTTATTACCTAACACGTTACCCGAAGGTTTAGTAATATTGTGGAGAATGGGGTACTGTGGTACAAAGAGGTTAGCTTGAACCTTTTGTAGTCTGGGACGTAACGAAAATGCTAACTATATGTATTTCTTCGTAAGCGTCAATGGAATGTGTATTAAAATGATAATACTACCAAACTTTTTTAAAATTTTATACATACATTTACGTCCATTAATCCCTTTCGAACTGAACGGAACATCGGAGTCACGACAATATCTCCAAGGTCACTTTTAACTATCAATATTGAGGATGTGATGTCATATGGAACGTTCGTGACAGGTTGCTAGCCTACCGCCTAAAAGATTTCATTGACCCCTAATCCTATAGTCGTCTCTTACGACATGCTAAGAAGAACGGCAGCTAATAGCAAAATTTAACTAAAATTACAATGAAAGTGTTCCTAAAAGAATAACAAATGATACAATAAAAAAATATCTTTAAAAACTAACTAATCAAACCAAACACAACTATATAACTAATCAAATTATGTTCAATATATTCAATTTAATCAGACTCTTAATATTATTTAAGGTAAAACTTTCTCCAATAAATTAAAAATACTAAATTCATTCACAAAAAAACCCTGCCAAAACAAACCAACTCGCACTTGACCGCTTAGAAGAAAATTTTTGTTTTATTTTGCTCCACAAACTGGGTTATGCACCTTTCACTTTTTACTCACGCAAACTACTCGGAAGTTCTCTAATATATTTGGAACAGACCAATCGGAGTCTCTTTTACACCGCTTAGATTATCACAGATCAAATTGGAGTAGGAAAGCAGTTAATTCATTAGTATTTCAAAAGTCAAATGTTTTTATTCACCATAAGTACAAGTACAGTACATTCATTAAAAGTCAAAACATTTGTCTGACACTGGTTGTCTTTTAGCATTGAAATTCTTATACATATATATTTAAGGGTAACGTTAGAGGTACTAATAACCGCCGAGTGTGTATGAGGAGGTGTATGAGTGTCAATGAAGCAAAAGTGGTCTGTCAGGATCGGGACAGATGGGGTTCCGTGATTATACGGAACAAATTGGAGTCATTATTCTTAAGGCGAGTGTACGTAGTGAAGAACAGAAGAGCATGTATGAGAAGGTTAACTATGGGTAAAGTTAGAGAGATTTGTTACCCGTTCCAGGTGGCAATTTATACTTTCTGCCTATCCAATTGGGGACGTAGAGGCTTGAATATTTGTATGTAAACAGTATTAACAGTAAAAAATTACCTAAAAAAGGAATTTCTTATTGTTTCTTCACCGATCTTAGAGCTTCCAAAACTACAGTAGAGTCAAAGCTAGACAGTCATCATAATTAATTTTAGAGTGTCATTAAATTAACGAAAAAATTAACCTATATTCATGTTAATATAGATTGTTTTCCATATTCATTGACAAGATTATAAATGGCGTGGTGGACAGTACCTCGGAGATATAATATCTCCTATGTCTCTGTTTAGCATGAATATTGTGGTTGCGATGTTATAACGGAACATTGGTGACAGGTTGCTAGCCTATCGTGCAATAGATTCATTTACTTCTAGTCCTTTAGTCGCCTCCTACGTCATGCCGGGAAGAACAGCAGCTAGTTAGCATTCTTTTTACGTCCCAGACTAGCACAGGACATTAAGTTAAATGTACTTATATTTATTTAATTCAAGTAGATGTATATTTTAAGTTCAAACGTATTGTAGCATAAATGTTTTTTCCAATAAACACTTTTTATCATTTAGTACTAATGTTTACCATTCGATTCCTAAATTACATAACACTAATTGTAGTAACAAAAACCAAAATGAAGGAACAAAATACTTACACTATCCGGAACAATTTTCTCCACTTCTTTCGGGCCATTCACACCAAGTTTCGGCCCATATAACACTTGATCATAATCGAAGAATCGATCCACGAACACTATTTTACTCGCTACCGGTCCTTTAAAATCCCCTTGCATCGGCAGAAAATCTTCATCGATCTCAAAACTCGATATCGAATCGGTCGTGGAATAAAAATCCGAATCCGTGGTCATAAAAAACTCAGTTGTCAAATCTGACGTTTGTTCTGTCACATCGTTTATATTTGGCAGACTTGTTATAGTTATATTTTTATGTGTATAGTTATAAAAATCATGCCAATACTGCATGCTATACAAAAACGCCGATAAGATATACAAAACAACGACAAATATTGCGAAAATTAGCAATCTCGAAACCACTTTTAAGATGTAATATTTGTTTGTCATATTGTCAGGACACAAGGATACTATAGCGAATTTAAAAGTTAACTGATATTCAGGATATGAAGGTTGATATAATTCTAGCCATATAAGTTACAACAATAGTTTATTGTTTCATTGACTATGAAGTTAAATCTATTCAATTTAAGTGTCAATATGTTTGTTTATACTTCCTGTACTAATAATAATAATATTTGGACACTATTACACCAATTGAACTAGCCCCTTGATTATATTATCTGTGCCCTTGGTAAGTACATTTAAGACTTGTGTTAAGGGTACTAGTCAACGTATATTTAAGAATTATGTACTTATTATATAGATGAATACATATATGGCATGTATAATCAACGACCGGACTGGAAAGCAGAAGAATATATATATATAAATATATACTGGCTTTGGAATAGGTATAACTTAGCTGCCATTCTTCTAGGCATGTTATAGTCGTCGAATAAATACGTAAATATATTTGAATTGTATCAAGAAACCTGGTAGCCAAATAGGAATTAATTATAGAATTAATTCACCTCTAATAAACATACATTTATCACCATATCATACACACATTCACTTATGTTAATCCCTTTTGGGGTGATCAGAATCTCGGAGAAACAATAATATCTCCTAGGTCACTTTTTGGACTGTGTTGTGATGATATATAAAACATTGGTGGTCGGTTTCTAGCTCATTTCCCAATAGATTCCATTGACCCCTAGTCCCTTAGTCGCCTCCTATGACATGATTGGAAGAACGGCAGCTAGTTAGCATTCTTTTCACGTCCCAGTAACAGGTGACGTCCTTTTTAGTAAGTTGCCTTAATATATTTGAACACCGAGTGTGTATGAGAAGATGTATGAGTGTCAATGTAGCGAAAGTGGTCTGTCAGGATCGGGACAAACGGGATCCGAGATCTCTGTACCCCTCTACAGGGAATAATGCGTGATGTGTATGTATGTATATATTTGAACACTAATTAGAATGACGCAACTTTAATTTCACGATGTTTTTATACATTAAACACATTCACGTCAACAAAAATGTTTAGGTATGGTCTTAATGTTTTCTTGCGTTTTGATTATTGAGAACTTCTGAAAATATGTAAAAAAAATTTATATTTGCAAGGTTTTTACCAATAAAAAGAAAAACTGTCTGGTTGCGTATTTATCTAAGAATATACTGGTATTTCATAACTACTAATAATATACAATCTATATAAAAGGCGATAAAAAAACTTGCTAAATGCATCGAATACTACGGTGAGGGAAAACATCGTGAGGAAACCTAACTGTTCCCCCAACAGGTAATAGTTAGTGCTTGTAAACGGCGACATGGCTGACCACCTGTCATATTGAGTACTGACTATCTGGTCAACAGGTGGGTTCGAGGCGGCCGTAAAATTACTATCTCCGCGATTGCAGAGATGGAAATCTGAACCTCTGACTACCCCGCAAGGATTAATGGTCGTGAACGCGTTTGTCTTTGTATCAAGACTCACTATTATTATGATTATTTATAATCACGAGTAGACCCGGTAAAATAACTAGTTACACAATAAACCTTACCAATGTATATTCATTAATAATTCCATATTAGTATTCTTTCCATATACGAAAGTAATTACACAATAATAATCTTATTGTATTGAATCTTCTGCTACGTAAATAAAGATGACTAAGGGACTAGACGTATAGTTAATTGGGTGATGGGTTGGAAACCCTGTCCTTATATTGAATATTAAGGAAGAACTGTGATCATACAGTGACCAAAGAGATATTTCATCTTCAAAATTTTATTCATCGAAAAAGGCTAGGTACAAACATAGGTATAGTCAGCGCTTAAAGTGCAGTCCCAGTAACTTTTTATGAGGTTTAAGTTTATAAGAACAAAAGACAATATTTTACATTTTAAAACTGGCGCCTCTATGCATTGTCATGGCCACTATACGTTCGCGTGCTTCGAAATGAAAAATATTCTCTTTTGTTCTTATAAACGTAAACCTTATAAAAAGTTTCTGGGACTGGACTTTTAGCGTTGACTGTACATATAACTTATTAAACTGTTATGCTGCCGACATTCATATAAACATACATATATTCACGCCCTTTTATACCCTTTGTATAGGATAGCATCTCATTATAAATTTCCGTTCATATTAATAACTTGTAGCATACATAAGTGTCCCTGCTTCAATAATCCTAGTTATGTTGCGATGTATCAGGATTAAAGATTTTTACTATTCTATTAACATTTCACGTTAGTATGAATTGCTATTCGTATGTATTTTGCCAATTTTCAACGATAATATACATATATAACAGAATAATTAATGTACAGTTCATTATACAAAAAAATGGGACTTCTCGCGTACATTTTATAAACAAAGTAATACCTTTGGTACCCGACAAAAATTACTTTGTTAAAAATCGCAGTTTTCTCAAAATATTAAAAAGTGCCTAAAAACGATTTTGAAGCTACACTAATCGCGTTGAGTACTAGCTACCTGGACTATACTATACTATAAAGGGAATGTGAAGTAATTGTCGTATTTTTAAATATTATACTTTATATACTACATATATATTACATTCACGTCCACTGATCCCTTTTGGGGTAGACAGAACCTAGTAGACGTTAATATCTCCAAGATCACGTTTTAGCATAAATATTAGGGATGTGATTTTATATAGAATATTGGAGACAGGTTGCTAGCCCATCGACGTCCCTTAGTCGCCTCTTACGACATTCCGGTAAGAGCGGTAGCTAGATTCCCCTCTTTTGCGTCCCAGCTAGCACGAGGCAGTATTAAATAAAGATAATAAAAACATAAAATTTATAAAAACAGTTATTTAATAACAAGTTTAACAACAATTTAAATAATTACAACAAGAGTTCAACACCAACACAGCACACACTCACACATTCCTTGTTTGGTCTTTTTACAAAAATTCACGATACTGTAACAGTGACAGAAGTAAAATTTGGAACACTGTAAACAAATTTAAGTAACAACATTTCGGAATAACAAAACAACATACACACAACACAACATAACATATAACACTGGCTTTCGTACCTATTGAGTAAATACCAGTAATAAACAGTAAATAACAGGTAACATTGGCAACTATGAGGTTAGAAATCCATCTAGACATATCATAGAAACTGAATCTTATTTAGGTCTTCGAAGTAAAGCCTTAATAAATTGAAGCCTCAAAAGTAAGGGTTCAAATTAATATCAATGTCTTAGGTCTTAATCTCAATTTACATTTAGACTTTTGAGTAAGATATTAGAAGGAAAAATCTTTACAAAAAGATGAAAACCTTAGTTAAAACTTATATCTTGTGGGATCCCTTTTTCGTGTGAATAATAGTTTCATAAACAGGCACCTTGAAAGGTACAGGCTTTTCTACAGGCACCAAAATGTGTTTCACAACCTGGAAAGGCACCTCCTTGATCTTAGGTACATGGACCGCCCTTTCTACGGGGTAGGGTACAGATTTCTCCACTGGAATAGTGATTTCCTTCACGATAGGGATCACAACAGCCTTGGGTACAGGCACTTGAATAGGCACAGGATGGGGTACGGGAATTATGACGGGCTGATTGATTTTGAACTCTACATTCTTAGGCAGGGGTACAACGACTTCTTTGTAGTGTTTTATTGGCTCTGGGTTTTCTTCCTCGATGTGTTGGTGGACGGGGTACGAATGGGACTCTTGGTGACCTCCGAAATCGTGACCTCCGAAGCTGGATTGACCTCCGAAGTCTTGGCCCCCGCTGAAACCTTCGTGGCCGCCGCCACCGCCGCCGCCTCCGAAATCATAGCCTCCGCTTGAGTAGTCGCTCGCTTGGAACTGTGGAATGAATGTGGATTTAGATACATAAAACAGGCATACATACACATCATGGTTATTCCCTGTATAGGCAAGGATCACGGATCTCCATCTGTCCCGATCCTGACGAATCACTTTCGCTTCATTGACACTATAGACTTCCTCACACTCATAAATATTTACAAATTAACATAAACTAAAGTAGGGAGACATCGTTAATCATAATGATTTCCTATCGCTACCAATTTTAACTTTATTAACACATACAAACACAGAAGGTACAACGAATTACGTAAAAAGAGATAGGAATAGATCCTTGAACTTCAATTTAATATTATTCTTGATAATAAAATGCTGAAAGAAAATCTAGTAACAATTTTCCAACGATAAAAGTCTTTGGTAATTTTAAAACCTATTACCTGTCCTATTAGTGTCATAATTGAAAAAATGATTATATATACCAAAAGATATCTAGTTGTTTAGTCACCTTCTAGTAAAGATTTACTTTTCGGGACTATCTACACATAACAAAGCATAAACTTTAGGGTAATTATCGCTTGCGATTAAAATGACTAGCCCCTTATTAAGTACAATTAAAACTTGTATTAAAAGTACAAGTCAGCTTATGTTTAACAAATAAAAACTTATTATACATAAATAGTATATCTTATTAACGACCAGGCTGGAAAGCAGATGAAAAGCGTAGTTCAGTAGTGAGGTCTAAGGTTCGATTCCCGTTGGAAAGTTACGAACTACGCTTTTCTTCTGCTAACAGTCTGGTCGCTTATTCTATATAAATACTAAATATGTATTTATCTATATGTAATAAGTATGTATTGCTTAAATATACGTTGACTAGTACCCTTAACACAAGTCTGAAATGCCAGAACCGAATCGCTTTTGTAATACTCGATCACCATTGTCTAATTAACCGTGTTTGCGCAAAAATGCTCAGGGTTATTGCAAAAACCCGAAATTTTAAATCATCCTGCCACATATAAATATGTGTTCTATTTACCTGTTGATCGTGTCCTTGGTTCTGTAGACTGTAACTGTCATAGTTGGGCTGCCACTGCTGTTGTTGGGGCACTTGGTAAGCCGCCACGGCCACCAAGCTTACAGCAAGGGTCTGTGAAGGTATCAGAGGGTTAATAAAAACAAAAAAACAATCATTAACCCTTGCGAGGTAGTGAGGTTCAGGTTCTTCGTAATTGTGAAGGTAGTTCTGTGGACACCTCGACCCCACGAATTGAGCAGATAGTCAGTACTCAATGTGAGAGGTGGTAAGGCATGTCGCCATTCACAACTGACTATTACCTATTCGGGAAACAGGTAGATTTCCTCACGATGTTTTTCCTCACCGTATAATTCGACGCATTTCGTAAATGTTTATTTTCATTACGAAAATGTACATAGAAATTCACAGAGGTTAATTACAGTGTAAACCTTTTGCTATCAATCAATCAATCAGCCTGTACTAGTCCACTACTAGACGTAGGCTTCCCAAAGGGTACGCCACAAAAGACGATCTTTCGTGGCCCTCATCCAGCCACTACCAGCGACCTTCTTGAGGTCATCGGTCCACCTGGCAGGGGGGCGTCCTACACTACGTTTGCCGAGACGTGGCCTCCACTCAAGAACCGCTTTGCTAATCTGCGCATGTCAGTATTTGTATGGTCATATGTTGTTGTTTAGGTGAGGGAAACATTGTGATCTACCTATTTTAAACCTACAGAAATGTACAAATAAGACCTATGTAAGTCAGTACAACCTATTTCACAGATATATACTCACAAAAAGAATAATTTGATATTATCCTGTGTGTATATATATTTAATTCAGAATTATTATTAATAATAATAATATTTGGACATTATTACACCAATGGAACTAGCCCCTTAGTAAGTTCATTTAAGACTTGTGTTAAGGGTACTAGTCAACGTATATTTATGTATGCATATTATATATAGATGAATACATATATAGCATATATAATCAACGACCAGACTGGAAAGCAGTAGAAAAGCGTAGTTCTTAACTCTGCCACCACCGGGAATCGAACCCGGGACCCCACGATTAGCGTTCAGGTGTCTAACCGATCGCGCCACGGAGGTCGTCAAATTATTGAAATTATTGAACTTCAAATTACAAATCCGTTTCATAATATGAATCCGTTTCATGTTATTAACCATGGTTATTAATCATTAATCATGGAAGTTTATCAAAAGAAGAACACCCCAAGAATATATAATATATAATTTACAAATACTGATCTAGAGGTAAAGATATATTCTAGCCCTAAAGAATTTTTCCCTCACGCATAACAAGCAGTTATCCGAACGGTCACCCATCACGATAACCACGCAACATTGCTTAACTCTGATTATCTAACGATGGTATAACATTATACATCACGCCCGTTTCCCTATAGAGGGTTAGGCAGAGATCACAGATCCCCATCTGTCACATAACACCTAATAAATATACTATAAAAAATCCTTCACTCTTTCACTTCACTTTTCACTATGATAATGACTAAAAGTTATTTATGAAACACTCACGATGTATTTGGAGATGCACATTTTGATGTTCTCTGTTCGACAGTCTGTGTTGGAATGAGTTGCATTGACATTTGGTGCTCAATTTATATCGGAGAGACAGTGGTAGCATGGATATCCGATGGAGTTCCGTATAGAGACTTTTTCGTTTTGTCGCCACTGCTGTAAAAGTTTCGATGTGTCTAAGGTACTACTATAGTATCAAAGTAATATCAGATCTCTGTGATGCTAAATTGAAGTCATATGAGAGAAAAAAAATACTATAGCATCTGTATGTATCACTATATTCATGTTTATTTTTTCATACAGATCAAATTGGAGACATTCTTCTCATGGCGGGTGTACGTAACGTGAAGAACAGAAGAACATGTATGAGAAGGTAAATGGGTGTGAGTGAAGCAAGAGATTAGTCACCCGTTCCAGGTGGCGATCGATAGTCTCTGCCTATTCCCTAGAGACGTGGCGTATATATAAATATGTATATGATTTTATTTTGATGTTTCATGGAGCTTCACTTAATATTGTATTAAAATAATAGGTAGCACATCTGTATGTATTGCTGTATTCATGTTTCTATGTAAGTTCTAGTTCAATGCAGTGATACTAAGATTTTAAAATTGATTTCTTGACCCTAAACTGCGATGAAATAACATATCTGTATGTTATGATATGTAACACGGGATTTTTGATATGATGTTTTTGTGGGATAGGTAGGGATATGTGACTTCTCCAATTAGAGTTTCCTAACGTGTTTTGTACTATAAGAGTGATAATTATAAATATTTAGTTTTATCAACTGTAATATAAATGTAATGAAATGTGTAATATAAATGTAATGGTTATTGTGACCTAGGAATATTTTTTCTGGAATATTCGGTGTAGTTTACCCGTTGGCAATTTAACTCTGCATCAGTAGATACAGGGTTCAAACCCTCACACATATGTATACCAATGAAAATAAGCTCTATGTAATAGTATGTACAATTTTACTAGAAAAATAATATATGTTAAGTGCACCAATTAGTACGTTTTGGGGAAATAATGTAAGAAAAACCTGTCACATTGGTAACGGTTATTTTGTCAACACGAGGGTTCGAGGTGTCCATGTAATTGCATCGTCCACAATTATTATTGCGTAGATGGACACAAGAAACTATAAATAACCCGCAAGGATTTCTCGTAATATTTAATCGTGTAAGAGTAGTGAAAGTTTCTGTATTTTTTTTGTCCATCTCTAACGTATTAAGAAAACCTCCTTTACATAATAGTTAGTGCTTGTAAATGGCGACATGGCTTGCCATCTGTCACATTAAGTACTTACTATCTGGTCGACACGTGGATTCGAGGTGGTCATAGATTAACTACCTTCGCAATTGCGGAGATGGACACCTGAACCTCAGACTAACCCGCAAAGGTTAATGGTCGTGAACATGTTTGTATTTGTCTCTTGTACATTACATATTTAAAAGATAACAGATAACCATCATCTTTTGTACCCATCTAAACATTTAAACCACTGCCTTAACAAACCAATTTAGTCTGAACTCTCGCACAATTAGATTCGCCTCTTTGTAGCCGATCAAAAACGTCAGATAAAACATTACTGGCGAACAAAAAGTGAATGGTGGTATTAAAACGCACTAACAATGGTGGAACCCCATTTAAATGCATATCTGCTTTACTGATTCATTACGCGTGTTTCCCTTTTGAAAAGAAGGAAATTGTAAAAACATTATTTATCTCGTGCTATCATAGATTCTTTCTTCCTATAGTAAAGTTAATCAAGATCCCGTGTTAGCTGGGACGTAAAAAGAATACTAACTAGCTGCCGTTCTTTCGTATGTCGTAGGAGGCGACTAAGGGACTAGGTGTAAATAGAATCTATTAAGCGATGGGCTAGTAGTCGCCAATATTCATACAATATGACGTTACAACCCCAATAGTTATGTTGAAATGTGACTAAGGTTTAATTTTTTTATCTCAAAGGTTCTCCCCACCTTGAAAGGGATTAAAGGACGTTAATGAATATGTTTGTAGGTATGTAACAATTATCTCATACTTAAATAATCGATTCGTCTTCTTCTATATTTTCGAAATAACCGGCTCCATTGAAGCTACTTTTCACCATATAGTCGCCATATAACGTGACAGGTGGTGAGTCACATATAACTCACTCTTCTCCAGATAGTCACCAGCAAAGTATTACAGTATACAGGCGCTATTTATTCCTGATTCTGAAGATTTAACAGGTTTCCTCACGATGTTTTCTCACATCATACATACATATTATAATACTGATTTAACATAACATACGATTTATTACTTGTGTATACACACTCCCTTTTTATTGTGGCAGGGTAGTCAGAGGCTTGACGGCCTATTTCCGTAATTTCAAAGGCATGTTAAGTATGAGCCACTCGAAGCTCGCGTTTCACTAGATAGACAGCACCCGACGTGATAGGTAAACCGTATCGCCGTATACAGACACTAGCTATTAGCTATCCCGAGAGATAGGCAGGTTTCCTCACCTTTTTTATGCATTTAAAGTATATCTCCAGTATATCACCATTAATACTTGAGTAGTATTAGTATTGATGGCTAGTTCATCACCCAAAATTACATTCAAAACCTCTCTCAGTCGCCTTTTACCCGGAACCTAACCTGCTCCACTAAACAGTTCTAATTATTAATGATTAGATAGACAAACTTGTATTACTCAACTAGTTACATAAAACGTTATACATTCACAAACTTCTATGTAAGCAACATTTTGGGTTAGAACAAAAAAAAGACTTATGCAAATCAACGTAGAGAAAGGTCTTAATATAACTAGTTACAAGATTTATGTAAGTATCACGTTGGTCTATCTAGTAAACGCGGGCTTTGAGTGGCTCTAACTAACATGCCTTTGAAATTTCAGGTATAGGCATTGACTATATAATAAAAAAGGGAGTGTGTATACCTAAATCATGAAGCGTATGTGTGTAAAAAAGGAACGTTATATTCACTGAATAAATCAATAAATTAACATCTAATTACAAAAGCTACAAAATTTATAACATTTAGCATATTGTTTATAGAAGTGCTGGTACGTACTTAAGGGTTTGTCGGAATATCAGCGTTGGCAGTGTGAATTTCACCCAATCGACATTAGCTGAGACAAATCCTGTTCACACTTGCGCGGGGTTGCCATGTGCGCTTGAATCCATTAATGTAAATTATTATATAATTAATTCTTTTCTCTATTTGTGTATATGTATTACTGCGTCTAGTGTGAATAAAAGGAATTTTCTTTTTATCTCATTTTTTTATTGAGACACACAGCACTCGTATATTGGATGCAGTGAAAAGGATCCTGCCATAATAAAAAGGGAGTGTGTATACACAAGTCGTGAAGCAAAAAGTTATGTTTGTATAAGGTGTATGGATGTATATGAATCGAAAGTGGTTTGGCAGAATCGGGAATATAATAATATAGAATATCGGCAGTAGGGATGTGTGATCTTTGCCTCCTCCTGTGATTTTGACGAACTCCGTGGTGCGATCGGTTAGACACCTGAACGCCAATCGTGGGGTCCCGGGTGCGATTCCCAGTGGAGGCAGAGTTGAGAACGACGCTTTTCTACTGCTTTCCAGTCTGGTCGTTGATTATATATGCTATATATGTATTTATCTATATATAATATGTACATATTTCTTAAATAGACGTTGACTAGTACCCTTAACACAAGTCTTACATATACTTACCAAGGGGCTAGTTCAATTGGTGGCCGGATGGAAGCAGGTGTGCTTTTTATGAAAATTTGTTTTTATCTGATTAGTTAAGAATGCTAACTAGCTGCCATTCTTCCTGGCATGTCAGAGGAGGTTACTAGGGCTGAATAGAATCTATTGGGAGATAAGCTAGCAATCTGTTACCAATATGCCATATGATATTACAACCCCAATATTTAAGCTATAAAGTGACCATGAGGATATTCCTAGAGATCCCGCCATATATATTGGCAGTTCGGGGCGTCGCCACAGTCGCGTAATTCGGTGTTACCAGTAAACACGCCAAAACTAGCACTCACTGTGCCATACGGCTCGATACATTATAGGTTTCATTTGTAACGGTCTTTGGTTGCAGAGCTATAAATTCAAATAAAACAAATTAATATATCAAAGTCAAAATATGTTTATTAAACTATTTCAAACATGATTAATAATTAACGGGACTTATCCTTCTTATTATATATTACATATATTATGTGTTCCTTCACTCTGTCCGTAATAGACCGTTTAGTCTGTCTGACGTAGTATTTCCCATATCCTTATATCTTATATCATGAGTATAAATCGCGAATCTCTTAAACTATTATTTCAAACATGGCACTGAGCATTGTATTTACATATTTGTTACCGAGGTTAGATCAGCGGAGACCCTAGCTTGGAGAAGAACTAACAAGAAACTCCGGAAATCAATTTATTATAATCACCCTTAACAAACATAAAAATTACAAAGAGTGGGCAAAAAACACAACGCTGGTAATACTAAATTTACCTTTCATACAAAATAACACGCAATGGCGGAAACGTCAAATTTAGTTCCAAGTTTGGCTACTGCCAATTTATGTGGCGGGATCTCTAGACTGAATTTCACAATTTTTTTTCTTCTTTAGATAATTAGTTCCCAAAACATGTGATATTGTATAACACTTTTTACAGACTCTGACTTTTGCTTATTACAAAGACTAGTGACCCGCTCCGGCTTCACACGCGTATAAAATATTATAGCCTACTCCACTATTTAATGGATGTTATTATACACATAAATCTTCCTCTTGAATTGTCTATCTACACTATCTACACTCTATCTATTAAAAAAACCGCATCAAAATCCGTTGCGTAGTTTCAAAGATTTAAGCATACAAAGGGACATAGGGACACAAAAAGCGACTTTGTTTTATACTATGTAGTGATATTAAGACAACTTTTTTTTCAATAATTTCAATTTACCATCGAAGTAATATGTTTTGAAAATTGCTAATTTGTCTCTTTAAAGAAACTGTTTTAAAATAAAGTGACTTTTTTCTTCCTATATTCTTTTAAAAATTAAATGTCTCATTCATACTACATTCCAATTATCTACAACAAAAACTCTATGAGGTGTCTACTAGCCTAAAAAATGAAAGGCAATCGTCATTTAGATACGAGGCAGTAAATTACTGTATAAAACTTCTTATTTTGAGGAAAACTCCACTAAATTAGCATATACAACTTAATAGGTACGTATGAAAGTGTATCATTCTAGCACATGACCGATAAATCGGTTGTAAAACTTTTTATGACGTTTTTTTGTGTTTGCTCATATTTTTTAAACATATCAATATCAATTCGACGTAGCTCAGTTATTGGGACTTGTATTATTGTATCATTTAGACTCTGTATCAGTGGGTACAGGGTCCAAATCCCACTTGAGCATGTACCAATGGAAATTAACTTCCATGTACATTTTCGTAATAAAAATACATTTACGAAATGCGTCGAATACTACGGTGAGGGAAAACCTACCTGTTTCCCGAACAGGTAATAGTTAGTGCTTGTAAATGGCGACATGGCTTACCACCTGTCACATTGAGTACTGTCTACTGACTATTTGATCAACACGTGGGTTCGAGGTGGCCATAGAATTACTACCTTCGCATTTGCGGAGATGGACACCTGAACCTCTGACTATCCCGCAAGGGTTAATAGTTGTGAATGCGTTTGTCTTTTATTCATATTGCGATTGTTATAGCATTTAATTTAGGACTTCAATTCTACTTTCGCAATTATTATACGTTATATTTATTAATACGTTATATTTTTCACCTCGAAAGTCTGTCGCCGATTTTCGGAAGTCTACGGGTACGCTAATACAAATTGTTAATCTTAAATACCTATGTCATTATTTAGGGCCATTGTTTAGAAGTCATTTCTTGGCGATTATGCAAGTTTGAAAGTTTGGTTGCTGAATATGACCTAGTAAAAAATCTCTCTTGCTTCACTCACACCCATTAACCATCTCATACATGCTCTTCTGTTCTTCACACTACAACAGTCAGATAGACGCTATATTGAAAAAAGCTGACGTTAGGAGTACTTATAACCGCCGAGAGTGTATGTGAAGATGTATGAATGTCAATGAAGCGAAAAGTGGTCTGTCAGGATCGGGACAAATGGCGATCCGTGATCTCTGCCTACCCCTCTACAGGGAATCTTGTGTATGTATGTATGTATATATATACATATATTTATCTATACAGTATGTACAATATTCTGCCGTTTGCCTCGGAGTGGACAGAACTACGGAAAATTATAATAATTCCATAGTTCACTAGAGAAGTATGTTGGCATTGATAAACAGATATTGGTGACAGGTTGCTAGCCCATTGTCAAATAGACTTAATTCAACGTAGCATGCACCCTTCGACTTAGGTACACAGTCGTTTTTTTATTATGGCAGGGTAGTCAGAGGCTTCAGTGCCCATATCCGAAATTTTAAAGGCATGTTAAGCCACTCAAAGCCCCTTTTTCACTAGATAGGCAGCAGCCAACGTGATAGGATAGTGAACCGTATCGCCGTACACAGTTTTTTACTATTTTAAATTGTAATCATCAAAATTACAACATACAGAACATCAGAATATAGAAAAATGGTGACGTTAGAAGTACCTATAACCGCCGAGTGTGTATGAAGTGTATGAGTGTCAATCAAGCGAAAGTGGTTAGTCAGGATCGCGACATCTGAGCCGTGATCTCTGTCTACCCCTTGTTTGATGTGTATGTACATATATATTCTAAGTAGGCATATCAAAAGTAGATAGTTTTATGAGTATCAATATTAAGGGCTAGCCCATCACTCAAAACTACAAAATACCTAACGAAACTTCTGTCCCCTTTTGAAAGAAACCTAACCAGCAGAATCAGGCGTAGTGAGTGTGTATGTATTTACTTAACTTTTAAACATACATAAACAAACGCTTCACGACTTGTGTTTACACACTCCCTTTTTTATTATGGCGGGGTAGTCAGCTTGAATGCCCATCTGCGAAATTTCGAAGGCATGTTAGGTATGGGTCATTCGAAGCCCGCGTTTCACTTGATAGACAGCACCCAACGTGATAGGTAGTGAACCGTATCGCCGTATATAGGCACTGACTATTACCTATCCTGAGGGATAGGCAGGTTTCCTCACGATGACTTAACACACTTAACTTTTCATTTACTAAAATGTGTGATCGAGGTTTGAATCAGCTGACATCGATAGAGGCTTCGGTAACCTAGTGATCACAGCAGTATATTACTTTATGTCAATTATTATTATAATTATTATTATTTATGATTTTTTCATAATAATTATTATTATTATTGTGTCTGCTAAGCACCTTTTCATCTGATTTCATTATTAGTGTATGTGAGATGGGAAATATTTGTCAGGATCTTTTAATACATACATATACATACACGGCCTTTGATCCCTTGGGATGGATAGAACCTCGGATATATAATACCTCCTAGGTCGCTTTTAGCATGAATAGTAGGGTTTTGTCTTTTAAGGTGGCAATATTAATAGTATCTGACTATCTGTGTTTTTTTAAGCTTATATTAAATCATCACGCCTGATTCCCTGTAGCGGAAAAAAAGAAGTTTATTCAATTTTATTATCCCATTCAAGGAAGTATAGTTATTATATGCATGTGTAGGAATATTAAAAAAAACATCGTTCAATTAAAAATTAACGTTTATTATGTACATCACTTAAATGAAAGCTTTAATATTAAAAATGCGCCGTCAGTCTGTCTATCTCATAGAGATCTCCCAGAATTTCATCCACCTTGGTACCAATCTTACGGGCAATCTGTAACACAAACATATATATGTAACATAGACATATATGTAGACATTTGGAGTAGACAAAGGCTTGAGTGTACATCAGTCGCGAAGCATATGTATGTACCTTTACCACAAGTCTTAAATGCACTTACCAAGGGGCTAGTTCAATTGGTGTAACAGTGTCCTGTATAATATGATTACAAATATAGAATACTACGGTGGGGTAAAACATCGTGAGGAAACCTACATGTTCCCGAACAGGTAATAGTAAGTGCTTGTAAATGGCGACACGGCTGACCACCTGTCACATTGAGTACTGACTAACTGGTCAACATGTGGGTTCAAGGTGGTCATAGAATGACTACATTCGCAAATGCGGAGATGAACACCCGAACCTCTGACTACTGCGTTTGTTTGTCTTTTGAAACTGATTTAGGATAAAGTTAATAACACTTAGTTTCTTTTCTTACAGAGAATCTCAGAGGTGTTTCATTGGCTGTGTCGTCTAATTCACTCAAATAGAAGAACAGATCTTACTCCTATAGAACATAATAGTATACCAACCTCTCTCTTTTCCGTATTTGGCATGGTCTGGTATAGCGATATGAGATCGCCGTCCAATATTCCACGCGCCGCACTACTTCCTAGCTGCTTCTTACACGCTTTGTATGTTCTGTAACGGAATAAATAACATTATAAGTTTTCTAATAATATGACGACCTCCGTGGCGCGATCGGTTAGACGCCGGAACACTAATAGTGAGGTCCCAAAGATTCCCGGTGGAGGCAGAGTTAAGAACTACGCATTTCTACTGCTTTCCAGTCTGGTCGTTGATTATATATGCTATATGTATTAAATTTAGTTTAAGTTTATCTGTATATAATATGTATTGTATATGTATAATATCTTAAAAATACTTTGATTACATATATGTATTTGTATAATATGTATATATTTCTTAAATATAAGTTGACTAGTACCCTTAACACAAGTCTTAAATGAACTTATTACCAAGAAGGTAATTTAATTAGGGTAATAGTTTCCTAAATATTATTATTATTAAGGTGGTTTGGGCACATGGAGCGGAAGGATGAAAGCCAAAGTGGAAGGTAGAGTTGGACAAGGTAGGCCGCGTATAATATACAGGGTGGCGCATTCAAAACGGTCAGTGTGGGAAAGTCTGAAACTATAAGAGATACGAAGATTTGTTCTTAGGAACCATGTCACCGATTTTGATGAAAAAAAAAAACTGCATTCATACTTTCTTTGAAAAAATAACTGTATCCAGTACGGGAATCGAACCTGGTTGCTTTGAAAAAATAAACTTGCCATTTTCACTTTTCTTTTTAAATATCGATTGTGTAGGTCTTAAGCTGTAAATGTATCTATCAAACATAATGTCCAAAATGAATAAAATGCATTGTTTTCGCATACTTTAGTTTATCATAGTAGTTTACATACACCGTTACAATAGGTACTCAACAAGTTCAGACAACAATCTATGGCTGTTTGTAGTTTTGTACCTCTCTACTTGTTACATACACCATAACATGTGGCATTAGCATAGCATTAATCCGTTTAGAAAGTTTTGTTATCTACTGTAATCAAACACTAACAATCTATTGAAAAGTCCACTTAAAGTGACGTGTTAAACTATATTTGAAAATTTCTTGTGGGGTTAGGCTAAGAATGAATTTTACAAAACAAGCTATGACACCGTTGAAGACCTAAAAGTAGAAATAGAGTCAAAATTAACGCAAATTTACCACACGAAAATACAAAATTCAATAGTAAGATCGTTACCTAAACGTGTTGAATATTGTATTGAAAACAACGGTGGTCACTTAGAACACCTACTATGATAAATTAAATTATGCGAAAACAATGCATTTTATTCATTTTGGACATCATGTTATATAGATACATTTACAGCTTAAGACCTACACAATCGATATTTAAAAAGAAAAAGTGAAAATGGCAAATTTATTTTTTCAAAGCAACCAGGTTCGATTCCCGTACTGGATACAGTTGTTTTTTCAAAGAAAGTATGAATGCAGTTTTTATTTTCATCAAAATCGGTGACATGGTTCCTAAGAACAAATCTTCGTATCTATTATAGTTTCAGACTTTCCCATACTGACCGTTTTGAATGCGCCACCCTGTATACAGATCAAATTGGAAACATTCTTCTCAAGGCGGATGTACATAGTGAAGAACAGAAGAGCATGTATGAGAAGGTTTATGGGTGTGAGTGGAGCAAGGGAGATTTGTCAAGATCGTTCCCGGTAACGATCGATAGTCACTGCCTATGCCCTTAGGAACATAGAGGCGTATAGAGAGAGTTTCTTGGCATTAGATTTATTTAATATTTTTTATTTCAATTGATTAACTGTAATGACAACTTTTCCGATGGAAATGTTTTTTTTTTTTTGACCTTCAATAAGTGATTTTATGATCCTCATATTGAATAAAAAGCATTTCATTTCATTTATGTATATATGTTGGAATTACTTAAACTATTAAGCCTCCTTACCTAAACCCTCGAGGATTAAGACCAGCAACATGACAGCAATAGTTATTCATCACGTTCTGCAACATCAGCAGTCGACGGTACATCTTCTCCGTGATAGGCATCAGATAGCCCAGGGCGCCATCTAGCGTCGCTGTAGAGGAATAAGTTGGTTAGTTAGTATGTAGTTGAGAGGTTGGTGTAGAGATGGCGTTAGTGGTATTGTTGGGTAAGGGAAAAAACTCATAATAAAGAAATTAGTAGAAAAAAAATCATTGTATTATGCTATCATTACAGGCTATCAACCCAATATGATAGAATATTTGTAATATAAGAAGTATACATAGTGTATTTGAAAAACGACAATATTATATTAAAATTCAATGTGGTAAACAAAATATGCACACAAATGTAGTAATTAGATTTCTAATAAACTATAAGATTCCTCATTTAACTTTTCAACAACTAAACATAACATATCAACATCATATTTTCCATACAAAAGCATTAACCTAAGCCCCTATTTACCACCAAAAATATACTCACTGAACATAGTCACGTGTCTCTTAACACTCGTAGTGGGTACCGGTTTCACATTGATCCTGAACATCGCGTGCACCTGTTGTCCTAAGTGGTAATCGGCTTTCTTGATAAGTCTTTGACCTGTCATAAACGTGGAGAGAAAGTTATTTAGAAGATAAAGCTAAATATTATTACGATTATACCGTTGTGGGGTAGTCAGAGGTTCAGGGACCTTAGTCCACTAATGGGTAGCACAAACGCATCTCAATATCAGATCTGTAATATTGTGAAGTTGGTAGTGGATGACCCAAAGTGTCAAATTTCGCTTTAAAAATTGCGACATTTCTCACTTTTTTTAATCCACTACCAACTTCACACTAGTACTGATCTGATATTGAACTGTTATTTTGCAAAAGCATTAATGGACTACGCCTCAGGTGTCCATCTCCGTTATTGTGGTGTAATTCTATGGCCACCAAGAACGTGTTGATCAGATAGTCATGGGTAACATACGTGGACTAAAGTTACGAGGACGAAAACAAATGTGTTTTGTGATTATATTCTTAGGCGATTCTAAGAGATTTTAACAAGACTTATACTATAGTTTCAACATATTTGCCGTTATTTGTCACAGTGTCACAATCTTATTAAGTCCATGTTAATACATATTACTCCTCATATTACACCTCGAACCTACATGATAACCAAATAGTCAGTACTCAATGTGATAGGTGGTAAGCCATGTCACCATACAAGCACTAACTTGACAGAGATTACTACATATTACATTTCACTACATAAGCATAATCAATCAGCCTAAACTAGTCCACTGCCCGACGTAGGTCTCCCCAAGGGTACGCCACAAAAGACGATCCTTCGTGGCCTTCATCCAGCCACTACCAGCAACCTTCTTGAGGTCATCGGTCCACCTGGCAGAGGGGCGTCCTACACTACGTTTGCCGAGACGCGGCCTCCACTCGAGAACCACTTTACTCCAGCGGTTGTCGATCGTCATAAGCATAATAATATCACATAAAGCTTACTTTTTTTTTAATTAGTTTATTTTAAGTCGCTTCAACAACAAGTTCATTAGCGACCACAATAGGACAATACTTAAACTATACTTAAAAAACTAAATTAACATTAACACTTAGTACAAACTGTCAATTTACAAATTGGTTCTAACCCATGAAGCATTAGGTTGTTCATATCAACTTGTGCAGTTCGATATCTTTGAGAAATTTAAGGGTCTTGTTATAGTTTGGTTCGCGAAGGCAAGCACCAAAGTCACCCGGCAAACCCGCCCGCAACCGCACAGTCTGATACCCAGGGCAGCAGACCAGAATTACCCCTTACTCCCTTTTAACACACTTACCTCCATAGCTCTCTCTGGCTTGCGGTTGGTACATGAACATTAGGAAGTTGCCATCCGAGTCACTGACCAGAAAACCCAGGTTGGTATTGTCAACCATAAACGCCATGTCGTATATCTGTAGAACACAACTTATTTGAGCACGTACCAAAGGAAATGAAGTTAAATGAATTCCTATCTACATTTTCGCCATAAAAATACATTCACGAAATGCGTCGAATTATACGGTGAGGGAAAACATCGTGAGGAAACCTACCTGTTCCCTGAACAGGTAATACATTTTTTTAATATACGCAGAACGGTACCCTTAACAATTCACATCACAAGTCTTAAATGAACTTACAAAGGGGCTAGTTTACCTAGTATTTGTGTAGTTTTAAGAGATCTGAAACTGCCCGTGACCATGGCTGCTGCAACATAGCCGAAACGTCGGGTTAATAAAGGTAACTTTATTATATAAAAACATACGCGATAAGGCCCGTTAGTTATTAATCAGTAGTATACGTGTTTTAAAATATCAATATTATTCATTCGTTCACTCACACACCTGATCATTCACTCACCTACCCATTAGCTGAACTCGAACCAAATATAAAGAGGACCCGGCGTAAGGAGCGGTCCCCGTTACGCCGTGCGAAGTCCAAATGGCGTGTTTTAATCGGTGCGGAGTCTAAAAATGTGTAGTAGAAAAAGGATACCTAATTTGATTAGCCCATGCCGTGTTTTGATTGGTTGTAATTTCACCCCTCCATGACGCGTACCTCGTTTCACCCCGCGTAGTGCCACGCTAGTTTCCATACAAATATTGCGTAAGGCCCACTCCTCTTATTAATTACTCCATGTCACTCACTCACCTGAGTATTCCTAATATCTCTGGACACTAGCGATAGCGTCCTGTACTGCGGCTGGTACCTTAGTAACGACACTGACTTGTAAACGTCGGCGACTAGTACCAGATTGTTGATCGCCATTAGTCTGTGCACGTAGATTTGCGTGTCTATAAACGCCACGCCCACTAGATCGTTGTCTTTTAATTGCCATAGGTAGATCTGCAAAGGAAAATATATAAAGATTATAGATTATAGATAAAAGACAAACGCGTTCACGAGGATTAACCCTTGCGGGGTTGTCCGAGGTTCAGGTGTCCATCTCCGCAATTGCGAAGGTTGTAATTCTATGGCCACCTCGAACCTACGTGTTGACCAGTTAGTCAGTACTGAATGTGACAGGTGATAAGTTATAAGCACTAACTATTACCTGTTCAGGAAACAGGTAGGTTTCCTCACCATAGTGTTGGACGCAATTCGTAAATGTAATTTTGTAACTATTATTTTTGTTAATTTGTTCTTTTATCCTTGTTACTGTAGCGGTTTATAGTGACACTTATTTAAATGAAAAATGACCCGATGGAACTTAAATAGTGAACCCAAGTATCTTGCATTCTACAAGTGTTAAATAAACGTTTATTGTTTTTTCTATTCACTATCTGTTCATCACATAGGTTTCGGAGATAGGCACTCAAACCTACTACCCCGCAAGGGTTAAATATATTGCTTGTATATTAGTTAGGTTAGCCCTACAACCACGAACCAAATATAAAGAGGACCCGGCGTAAGGAGCGGTTCCCGTTACGCGGTGCGTCGAAATGGCGTGTTTTAATTGGTGTGGAGTCTCAAAATGTGTACTAGAAATAAGATACCTAATTAGATTGGCCGATACCGTGTTTTGATTGGTTGTAATTTCCCCCTCCACCACGTACCTCGTTTCACCCCGCGTAAAGCCACGCTAGTTTCAAAATCAAAGTCAAATGTTTTTATTCAATATAAGTACAAGTATAGTACATTCATTGAAAGTCAAAACATTTGCCTGACACTTAGCATTGAAATTCTACCGTTGGTTCGGAAGCCCTGGCTCGGAGAAGAACCAACAAGAAACTCCGGCTTTCAGGATTTTTTGTCCAGTGCCAGTTACAAAAACAAATTATAAAGAAACATTAAATTCCATACAAATATTGCGTAAGGCCCACTCCTCTTATTAATTACTCCATGCCACTCTTACCTTCTGTCCCATAGCTGTGATAAGGAACCCGAGTACTTCAGCCAGCGCTGTGACCGGTCCTTTCTGTTCCCTCGCGTACAACTCTTTGAGCTTATTCTTGGACAGCGGCTGCCCCGGCTCCGGGACCACGTCTATTATGTCGTAGATTATTATCTGGAAACGAAAGGCATTTAGTTAGGAAGGTAATCTGTGAGTTGTGTTGCAATGAAGCGTATAATACATTCTAAGTTTTTTAATAATATAACCATATAATAACACAATAAGACATAACTGTCAGATAGACGCTATATTGAAAAAGGGCGATGTTAGGAGTACTTATAACCGCCGAGTAAGTATGAGAAGATGTATGAGTGTCAATGAAGCGAAAGTAGTGAAGTATGAGTGTCAGTCTGTCAGGATCGGGACAAATGGGGATCCGTGATCACTGCCTGCCTCTACAAGTGTGATGTGTATGTATGTATGTTGTTTTGTCTGAGTCTAAATAGAGGGTAGATTTATTATCCGAAAAGGAGGTAGTTATTTATGGAGCCAAGACGGACGGAATATTATTATTCCGACTTTGTGGAATAGTAGTAGTTAGACAAAGACAAACGCGTTCACGACCATTAATCCTTGCGGGGTAGTCAGAGGTTCGGGTATCCATCTCAGCAAATTGAGAAGGTAGCAATTCTATGGCCACCTCGAACCCACGTGTTGACAATATAGTCAGTGTTAATGTGACAGGTTGTAAGCCATGTCGCCATTTACATTTAGAGCTTGTAGTAGTTAGGTAGTTAGTTATAGAGACTAGATGATTATCTGAAAGGTTAGATTACAGAAGAAAGCTATAAAACTATACAGATCAAATTGGAGACATTCCTCTCAAGGCAAATGTACGTAGTGAAGAACAGAAGAGCATGTATGAGAAGGATAATGGATGTGAGTGAAGCAAGATATATTTGTCTGTATCGTTCAAGGTAATTTCTTCCTGCCATATCGTAGGACACGACTAAGGGACTAGGGGTAAATGGAATCTGAGACGTTTAATCATATAAGTATATACTAACTCTGCCTCTAGAAGTGATATCCTCGCCGTAGTTGTAATTAGTTCCGATTGCTATGTAACCTCTCAGACCAGATCTGAAAAGATACAAGTATGTAAAAATTATCTAATTATGAAATACGTTCGTTAAGCAACAAAATATCTATAGGTTTAATATAAGAGTATTCTTTTCTACAGTGACTTTTTCTTTTCTTTGCAACACTATTCTAATTTTGTACAAGAAAAACTAGACACAAACATAGTATTATTGAGAGACTCGCCATTTTTATTATTTTACAAGAAAAACGGGACTTTCCGCGTATATTTTGTAATCAAAGTATTGCCTTTGTTACGCGACGTTTCGGCCATGTTGCAATGTTAGTTGACCCGTGACCATGGCCATTGCAATATGGCTGAAACGTCGCGTAACAAAGGCAATACTTTGTTTATATACGTATAAAATATACCCGTTAAGTAGTTTTTTGTAAAATAATAAAAATGTACAATAAATAATTTATAAAATCGCTTTCTTGAAAAATGAACAGAACTCTCAAAAATACTTTTCTAATAAATGTGTACAACTTAAATGAAATGCTAACTAACAGTATTTCTTTTCGGTACGTCGTAAGAGTTGACTAAAGCTAATACACGTCAATGGCATCTATTGAGAGATAGGCTAGCATCCTGTCACCAATGTTCCATATGACATCACAACCTCAATATTCATACTAAAAATTTCTATAATTATTTATCTATATTCTTTATCTATCTATCTATTTTTCTCTATCTATATTTCTTTACGAAGTGCCATTAGTTTTATTAATCTAATATGATTTATTTTAATGACATATTTTTTTACAAAAAATGTTTTTTTTTTACTTTCAATAAGTGATTCTATGAACCTTATGTTGAATAAAAAGATTTTCATTTCACATCTATCCTAGAGTTATCTAGGATATATCTCCAAGGTTCAGTCAACCCCGAAAGGTACAAAGGACGTGAATGTCAGTCAGAATCAGTCTGCCCGTGACCATGGCTGCTGTAACGTAGCCGAAACGTCGGGTTAATAAAGGTAACTTTATTATATAAAAACATACGCGGTAAGTCCCGCTAGTTATTAGTTATTAATCATGAGCATAAATCGCGGATCTCTTAAAACTATAATGTACCCACCTAGTTCCCTCGTAAGTTAGTGACACGTTGCGAAGACAGGTGGCGTGTTCCCAGTCCTCCAACTCGATGCGGGTGTTGGGAACCTCCTCCCACGATATGGGCGAGAACAGGCACACTGAGTATTTCTCCTGGTTCGGGTACGGGAATCTGTAAGGTAGAGGTTAGGAATCAGTTCATTCGGTCACCCATTCGTTCAATCAGTCAGCTTCACAAACATAAATGTAAAGTTATTTAGAAATCCTTAACGGAAATGTATCGAACTGTTCAGTATTATTCATGAAAAATTGTGTAACAACTTCATCAACCCAACGTAGTCCTTTTTTAATATGACGTCTATCTGACAGTCATATGTCTTTTTAAACTGACCCCTACGGAACTGCCCTTCCACTTCACCCACATATATTCCTTTAGGCAATCTACAATCATTCATCCGCATAACATGTTTGAAACAATACTAAAGCAAATCATGCTAAACCGCAATATTTCAATTGATATGATCAAAAATCATAATTTCTAAAATGTCATAAGTAACAATGCATTTAATAGCGACATCTGCCTTTTTAGAACTCAACGATTCAGTTAAAAATACACCAATAAAAATACAATTATCCAATGCGTCGAATACTACGGTAAGGAAACCTACCTGTTCCCCGAACAGATAATAGTTAGTGCTTGTAAATGGCGACATGGCTTACCACCTGTCACATTGAGTACTAACTTGGCCAACACGTGGGTTGGAGGTAGCCATAGATACACAACCTTCGCAGTTGCGGAAATGGACACATACATAAAACATAACATAAACATACGCCTCACGACTTGTGTATACACACACACTCCCTTCTTTATTATGGCGGGGTAGTCAGAGGCTTGAATGCCCATCTTTCAAATTTCGAAGGCATGTAAGGTATGGGTCATTCGAAGCCCGCGTATCACTAGATAGACAGTACCCAACGTGATAGGTAGTGAACCGTATCGCCGTATATAGGCACTGACTATTACCTATCCTGAGGGATAGGCAGGTTTCCTCACGATGTTTTCCCTCACCGTTAGAAATGGATCGAAATGGACACCTGAACCTTTAACTAACCCCGCAAGTCGTGAGTTCTTTTTGGTTTGTGCACCTATCACCTTCAACTTACCTCTCCCCTTTATTCTCTTTAGACAGTTCCTTATCTTCTCCGTTGAACTTATAGTAGGAGTTAGTCGGCGTCGCTACACTGGACACCACGCAATAGGTTTTGGACTCAACATGGTATGTGACATGGCGCGGCGTCGCTCTCAACGGCACTTTTCTTAGGGGCCACGTCGCGTCGTAAGACAAATGGGAAGGCAGGCTGCAGATACGGAGTTCTGACTGGAATAATAATAAGATTTGGACATTATTACACCAATTGAACTAGCCCCTAGGTAAGTACATTTAAGACTTGTGTTAAGGGTACTAGTCAACGTATATTTAAGAAATATATACATATAATACATAGATAAATACATATATAGCATATATAATCAACGACCAGACTGGAAAGCAGTAGAAAAGCGTAGTTCTTTACTCTGCCTCCACCGGGAATCGAACCCGGGACCTCACGATTAGCGTTCAGGTGTCTAACCGATCGCGCCACGGAGGTCGTCAAATAGGAAATAGGCAAGGAAATAGTATTTAGAAATTGAACTAGCCCCTTGGTAAGTAAGTTTAAGACTTGTGTAAAGTGTTGGTAGTTTGGAATAATGATAATATCGCAGGGCACAATTAGTATACACATAACATAAACAATGATCAAACGGCATACATATATAAATTCACGTCTCCATTTCCTTAACGGAATAGGCAGAGATTATCGAACGCCACCTGGAACGATCCTGACATATCTCTTACTTCAAACTCATTAACCTTCTCATACATGCTTTTTCGTGACTATTGTATTGTATAAAATTATAATAAATTATTTATTATAAAAATTCTGGTAAAACAATTTATAGAATTAAATCTCGTCAAAATGATTCCGTACTATATTTTCCATAAAATACTAAAGGTGACCGAAGTGATATTATATCTCCATCATTCTATCAATCCGAAAGAGTTGAAAGGACGTGAATACATGTATATTTTTCATTTTAACCATAACACAAATTACATTTTTAACACTTTACGTAAACATACATACATACACATCACGCCTGATTCCCTGTAGAGGGGTAGGCAGAGATCACGGATCCCCATTTGTCCCGATCCTGACAGACCACTTTCGCTTCATTGACATTCATACATCCTCTCATACACTCTCGGCGGTTATAGGTACTCCTAACGTCACCTTTTTTATATATTATCTATCTTACTGTTGACGTAAAACGAATGCTTACTAGCTGCCGTTCTTCATGGCATATTGTAGGATGCGACCAAGGGACTAAGGGTATATGGAATCTATTGGGCTATCGGCTAGCACCATGACACTAATATTCTACATGACATCAAAACCCCAATATTCATACAACTAAATAACCAGGAAGATTTTGTCATGTCTCCATGGTTTATGTACCCTATATGTATATTATACTTTTGCCTAACCCACAAAACTATTCATCTTAAGTATACACCTATACATACCCATACATATCTATACATACCTGCGTATCATAATATATAAAGGCGTTAGGCGCAGCGGGGGTGGCCAAAGGCGCGATAGCCCGACAGGCCGGCATCGGATGGACGCGCAATTCCCCTCTGCCACTCAAAATGAACATGTACGTGGATTCACCACATAGCAAGACGCCATTGTAACCTCCTATATTGCCTGTTGGGAAAAAAAGGTTGAAAATGAAATGGAAAACTTTTTATTCAACACTTGTAACCCGCTCCGACTTCGCACGGGTATAAAATATATAGCCTATTCCACTATTTAATTGATGTTTTTGTACATATAAAGCTTCCTCTTGAATCACTCTATCTATTAAAAAAAACCGCATCAAAATCCATTGTGTAGTTTCAAAGATTTAAGCATACAAAGGGACATAGGGACAGAGAAAGCGACTTTGTTTTATACTATGTAGTGATAAGGATCTCTATGATCACTTATTGAAAGTCAAAAAAAACATTTTTTATAAAAAAATATGTCATTAATATAAACTAATTATTAAAATAAATCAAATTAGATTAATAAAACTAATGGCACTTCGTAAAGCAAAATCTCTGCAGAGAATAAATGCCAAGAAACTCTGCAGACAATGTGTACATTAAACTTAATAATAATTCATTAGAACATGATCAAAGCTTCACATTCAACAAATAGTGTTGAACAACAAACTTAAGGGGAGTCCCAATAAATACCGGAACGGGAAGCCATGACCACACAAAAATGAAACGTAACATTATTTTTATTTAAACAAGATAGCTATATATTTACTGTCGCTAACGGTGACGGAAAACATCGTGAGGAACCCTGCCTATCTGCCTGTGATACGGTTTACTACCTATCACGTTGGGTACTGTCTATCTAGTGAAACGCGGGCTTTGAAAGACCCATACCTAACATGCCTTCGGAATTTCAGAGATAGACACTTAAGTCTTTGTCTATCCAATAAAAAAGGAAGTGTTTGTACACATGTCGTGAAGCATATATATGTACATTACAGGGTTATGCCTCATACATATACATTCACAAATCCACGTGTTAACCAGATAGGCAGTACTCAATTTGACAGTAAGCAGTGTCGCCATTTACAAGCACTGACTATTACATGTTCCGGGAACAGGTAGGTTTCCTCACGATGTTAACCTCACCATAGTATTCGGTACATGTCGCAATAATGTATTTATATTGTGAACATGTACATACATATTGGTAAATGCTCCGAGATTCGAACAACTGTAAAAAGTAACATACATACGCTTATTTTTATGCTATACTTTTTTATTATGGCGGGGTAGTCAGATGCTTGAATGCCCATCTCCGAAATTTCGAAGGCTTGTTAGGTATGGGTCATTCGAAGCCAAGTATCACTAGATAGACAGCACCCAACGTGATAGGTAGTGAACCGTATCGCTGTATATAGGCATTGACTATTACCTATCCTGAGAGATAGGCAGGTTTCCTCACGATGTTTTCCCTCACCGTTAATGACTGTAAATAATGTACGTAAATAAAAAAACACATTAAAATTTCATTCATTGGTACATGCCAGAGTCGAGATTCGAACCTAGGATCTTTCTCATACGAAGTCTGAGATCTTACCCACTGGGCTACAGCCGTATTAAAGTAACTAGTATTTATACAAAACACTTACCAAAGTAGCGTAGTTGTCGTATACTATCACTGGCGCCATCTAGCGTGCTGGGGGCGAAGCCGTGCGGCATCGACACCTGCAGTTTGCTAAAGCGCATCTTCAAAGTACCGCGCGGGTATTTGTATGCCTGTAATATAAATACATACATGTATTAACGCCTCTATGTCCCCAATAGGATAGGCAGATATTATTGAGCCCCACCTGAAACGATCCTGTCAAATCTCTTTCGCTTTACTCACACACATTAACCTTCTCATACATACAAAAGAAATTTTTATAGAAATAAATGTTAGTACTCAACATAGCAATGCTATGGATAGTTCAAGCACACGAAAAAGATTGAAAAACGGTGGTATGTGTATGTAAGTATGGCTTGAAATATTAATAACCATTCTTTTTGCCGATGCATTTCGACTAAAGGTGGATATATGTGACTTATATGCGCAAGTTCGTAATATGAAGTCAAAAACAAAAAGACAAACGCATTCACGACCATTAACCCTTGCGGGGTAGTCAGAGGTTCAGGTTTCCATCTCCACAATTGCGAAGGTAGTAATTCTATGGACACCTCGAACCCACGTGTTAACCAGATAGTCAGTGCTCAATGTGACAGGTGGTAAGCCATGTCGCAATTTACAAGCACTAACTATTACCTTTTCGACGATCAGGTAGGTTTCCTCACGATGTTTTCCCTCACCGTATAATTCGATGCATTTCGTAAATGTGTTCTTATTACGAAAATGTACATAGAAATTCATTAAAATTCATTTCCATTGGTACATGCTCAAGTGGGATTTGAACCCTGTACCCCCTGATACAGAGCCAAGCCCCAAACAACTGACCTGCGTCGAAGTATATGAAGTATTTTGTAGAATTGTAATGGCAGAAGTGCGCCGTTAGTGTCTTTTATTAATATATTTTTACTTTTGACGAACTCCGTGGCGCGATCGGTTAGCCACCCGTACGCTAATCGTGAGGTCCTAAAGATACCCGGTGGAGGCAGAGTTAAGAACTACGCTATTCTACTGCTTTGCAGTCTGATCGTTCATAATATATGCTATATATGTATTTATCTATATACAATATGTATACATTTTTTAAACAAGTACGCTTAACACAAGTCTTAAATGAACTTACCAAGGGGCTAGTTCAATTGGTGTAATAATGTCCAAATATTATTATTATTACTCACCTGATACACATAAACTTCATCCGCCATCCGTATGAAGAGCAGAGGTCTTGACCCCCTATTACCGAGTCCCACCACTAATATCTCTCTGAGCTTGGCCACATCCACGCTGGTTGTCTGGTCTCCAACCACGCCCAGGGTTTCCATGCTGTCGAGAAGAATCTGGTGGAAAGGCAGCTGGTTAGATGTTTAATTATTGTAGGATGCTATTACAATTGAACTAGCCCCTTGGTAAGTGTATTTGAAATGATAAAAAATGCTTTTTATTCAACGTAAGGATCATAAAATCACTTACTGAAAGTTAAAAAAAAAACATTTTTACATGAAAATTGTTCATAAAATTAGGTAACCTTTATAATTAAAATAAATCTAATTTAAATAAAACTATTGGCATTTCGTAAAGAAAAACCTGCAGAGAAGAAATGCCAAGATACTCTGCAGACATTATTCAACACAAATTCAGTTAAATATTCCATCAGAATGTGACTGCAGCCCAACCAGCAATCAAACGAATATACTGAGCAACAATTTAATTTAAATAATTTGAATTATGTGTCTAGAGTACTAAAAGACAAACGCGTTCACTACCATTAACCCTTGAATAGTCAGAGGTTTATGTGTCAATTTCTGCAATTGCGTACCCAATGTGACAGGTGGTAAGCCATGTCGTCATTTACTACCACTGACTGTTTAGGTAATATTCAGTGATAGAA
This sequence comes from Leucoptera coffeella, assembly GCA_030578115.1. Lineage (NCBI taxonomy): Eukaryota > Metazoa > Arthropoda > Insecta > Lepidoptera > Lyonetiidae > Leucoptera > Leucoptera coffeella. The sequence continues at coordinate 183,719 of JAMBLF010000463.1, forward strand.
TAAATAGATAGGTAGTCATTAAACTTTATTTCTATTGGTACATGCTCAAGCGGGATTTGAATCTTGTACCCTTTGATACAGAGTCAAGCCCCAAACAACTGAGCTACGTTGAATTAGTCAACCGAATTCAACAACATTTTCATTTAAACGATACTGATGAATAGGTACTTGATGCATTGAAACCATTTCGCTAATGTATTTATAAAATATGAAAATTTCTATTGATATTGAACTTATTATATATATAAGTTATAAAACAATAATAATTATTATAATCAATAATAATAAAATTACACAGTATATTTCTAAAATTAGTTTCATTCCCAACACTAAAATAATCAACTCACTCGACTTCCGGCGCAGACATCTTGTACCAGGTAACTCAGACGCATTTCCGGTAATGAGTATATCTCCAAATTTCCGTTTTCTCTCACCTGGAACATATAACGGTATTACATTATATTTATTTCGAAGACTTTGTCCCTTGCACAACAGTTAGAGGCTTTTGTATCTATCTTTATACTTATAATGTAAAATAAAGCACGAAAATGAAATTAACCCAAAAACGAGGGAAAAATCAATCAAAATACAACTATTATTTCCGAGAAATTTCTCTTCTCGATTGAAACATTTTAAGAGCATGAGACTAAGTCTACTAGTGCGTTTTAGCACAATTGTAGTTTAATATCACTTCAGTAATCATGTAAAATTGGTAGTAGATTAGCAAAAGTCTCAAATTTCACCTTTCACGACAGCAAAAGTGTCAGATTTCGCCTCATAAATGGCGAATTACGTCAGTTTTGATATTTCACTTACAAATTTACACTTACTGAAGGTATATTGAAATGATATTTTGCAAAAAGCATTAGTGCACTTGGGCCCCAGGTTGCTAATAAACGTAAGTTGTATTAACAATTAATCTTTCATGAGAGTAATCAACAATATCTAGTAGTTATAAATCTATGTAAAAGAATGCTGTACTAGTTGAAGTGGAGGGGGTCCCCCTATCACAAGTGCCCTTTGGTGCTTAAAAGCAGGACCCAAACCCTCATTTTAAAAGACAAACCCGTTCACAACCTTTAACCTTTGCGGGGTAGTCAGAGGTTTAGGTTTCCATCTTCGCAATAGCGTAGGTAGTAATTCTATGGACACCTTGAACCCACGTCTTAACTAGATAATTACTTCTCAATGTGAGGTGGGAAGCCATGTCGCCATTAATTAGTACTAACTATTACCTGTTCGGGGAACAGCTAGGTTTCCTCACGATGTTTTCATTCACCGTAGTATTCGACGCATTTCGTAAACGTATGTTTATTATTAAATACACCCCTTTTAATTAACTTTTTTTTTTTCATGGTTTTAATCTCTTTATAAAAACATCCAACGGAAGAGATTGTGATATGTCGGTTACCTTGAACCGTCGTGTTATGATATTCAAGGAATATATTCTTCTCATAATATTTCAACTTGTAGAGGTGTCACAATTCCCAAATATATTATAAAATACGTATCTATAAATAAAATAATAATAATTTCTCACCACAAACAACCAAAACGTAGGTTTGTGTTCAATTAAATGGCGACGCCACCACCTCGACACACGACACGGTAAACCGGGTGTTTTAGATTGCTCTGCCATCATTATCTGTGGACGAACACATATGTTATTATAATATCACTTTATTTGGACATGTTATACGTATGAATTATAGTAGATTGACAACAGGAATATATGAGGGTGAAGTGGAAGGGCGGTTACGTAGGGACCGGTGAATAAGACATAACAGTCAGATAGACGCCGTAGAAAAATGGTAACGTTATTAGTACATATAACCACCGAATGTGTAAAAGGAGTATGAATGTCAATGAGACAAATCCTATTCACACTTGCGCGGGGTTGCCATGTGCGTTTGGTTCCATAAATGTAAATTATTATATATTAATTTTTCTTTTCTCTATTTGTGTTACTGCGTCTAGTGTGAATAAAAGGAATTTTATTTTTATTTGAGCGAAAGTGGTTTGTCAAGATAGCGACTGATAGGGATCCGTGCCTATCCCCACAGGGTTAGTACTGTCATATGGAACATTGATGTCAGTTTGCTAGCCCATTGCTAAATAAATTCCATTCACCTTATATCCCTCTACGCGTCTTACCTGAGCCATTTGCGCCGGGGTCTGATCTCCGCCGTACAGCATTTCGTCTTCATCATTCACCTCGTACACCGTGTTGGGATCAAAGCCTTCCGCCTTCACCCTTTTGCCTTTGTGCTTGCTCTTCACCGCGAACTCGCCTTTCACCTTTGAACATCAGGAATATCAAAGTATAAAACAAAGTCGCTTTCTCTGTCCCTATGTCCCTTTGTACGCTTAAATCTTTGAAACTACGCAACGGATTTTGATGCGGTTTTTTTAATAGATAGAGTGATTCAAGAGGAAAGTTTATAAGTATAATAACATCCATTAAATATTGGTGTAGGCTATATATTTTATACCCGTGCGAAGCCGGAGCGGGTCACTAGTTAATATATAATATTTGAACTTACAAGGCACCGGGAACATTTACACCGAGAAGTTCGGAACACCAATGAGTATACAGTAGAAAGGATATCTTGCTTATGCGGCATTTCGTAACATTGTCTTAAAACATCGAAGAAAAATTAGACTCACCTATTTAAAAAATATGACAAAACTTGGATTTTATACAAAATTTTTCGACTTATTAAAACTCTTATTTGTTTTCCTGTGAAATGGCGCATAAGCGAGTTAGCATTTCCTCTTTCATTTTGTTTACATTTAACACAAAAAAGAAACGTTATACTATAACTATTTACTCTATTTTGACTAATATTACCTGTATATTGTCCAAATCAGTGGTGGTGAAAAGTCCGCTGACGTCCTTGTACACAGTCGCTTTTAGCAGAGAAGGATTATGGGGCACTGGCTGACGGGTAGGCGCCAAACGGGCAGACTGGAAATCGAAAACATACATACATACATAAATACTTATGAAAATTTCCGAGATTGGCACTCAAGCCTCTGACTACTCTGCCAAAATAAAAAAGGCGTTTGTATATAATTGTATACATTCACATATTATACTCTTATGAATAGATTACCGACTACGGGAAAATTAAAACTTTACACGTATGTTGAGTCCTGACTATCTGGTTAAATGTGGATTCTATATATCCAATAATGAATTTCTGTCTGTACTGACTGACTGATACGTTTTACTACCATAATACAATGTGATATATAGTGAATAGTTTAGTAAAGAAATAAAAAAACATAAAATGTAAATTTCCAAAAGTTGCCTCAATAGCTCGCAAGATGGAGCTACTGTCTATGCGATGTTATTGTCCCTTCAACCCCCACATATCCTGATGAGCGAGTTTAGGCTGCGTGCGATGGATATGGGTGTTATCCACTTGTTAGCAGCGCCTACTTCTGAGGCGGCTAAATATGTGTATAGTTTTAAGTATAAGTAGTAGCTTTAAGTATAAGTTAGTTAAATAGATGTGTAATTTGTAATGTTTTAGGGTACGATGGAACCGACAATGTCATAGTTTGTGCAAAGGTTCCAAAATAAAATAAAGATAAAAAAAATAAAAAAAAACCCCCACATAACTGCCTTCCCTCACTCACCACGTGGTCCTTCGCTTGCACCTCTCTCAGGGCTAGTACGAGTGCGCGGCCGCATTCGCTCACTACGCACAGATAGGGGTCGCTAGTGGTCGCGAAGCACGCTTGCCACTCGAGTTGCATGTTCTGGATTAGGACGCCATCTGTGAGTGGAATTATGTAAGTTTAAAAACGGGTTCACAACGGTAAAATGTAATACTTTGCCATACATAAAAAGTTCTAAATTAATAACCGACAATTCCGCGGTTATATCTGTTATTTAGATAAAGACTATTTAACCTTCCGGGGTAGGCAAAGGTCACTGGTACAGGTGCATCACCGCAATCATGGAGGTAGTCATTCTGAGGCCACTTCAAACTCACGTGATGACCAGATAATCAGTACTCAATGTGAGAGGTGGTAAGCCTTGTCGCCATTTACAAGCTCTAACTATTAACAGTTACCTACTCACGGAAAATATTGAAATGTGAATCTAAAATACTGAAATGTATACTATTATTCACGTTCTTTAATTCCTTTCAAGCTGGACAGAACTACGGAGATATCATATAATCTAGGTCACTAACGTAAAAATAGAGTTAGAGAATACAGGTCAAATTGAAGACATTCTTCTCAAGGCGGGTGTACGTAGTGAAGAACAGAAGAGCATGTATGAGAAGGTTATTTTTTTAAGGTAAGGTAAGGTTAAAAAAAAAAGGTGTGAGTGAAGCAAGAGTTGTCAGGATCGTTCCAGGTGGTGGTCGATAGTCTGTGCCTATCATTTTTGGGATGTAGAGGCGTGAATATATATATGTATGTATGTCAGTAACGTACAACAAGGGTTAGGTTAGATTTGTGGTTGTATTATTTTGGTGTACAATATACTTTTTTTGTTAAAATGAAATGATTTTTATAATTCAACAATTGGGACATAAATATATGTACATAATTACATACATAAATGTGTATCACAAATATCATTTTTGAAAGGCAAATTAGTAATTCCAATATAATTCAATCTTTTCAATTTAATTTAATCTTCAAACTCTTTCCATTGCATATATACATACACATCACGCCTGATTCCGTGTTAGATCACGGATCTCCATCTGTCCGGATCCTGACAGACCAGTTTCGCTTCATCGACACTCATACACCTCCTCATACACACTCGGCCGTCATAGGTACTTCTAACAGCGCCCTTTTATGTCGTCAATGAGTGTATAAAGTTATTTATTTCTTTCTACTTTTCTATCATCTCCCCAAATGTTCAAACTTGAGGACCGCTGTTATAACTGTTATCTACCTATGAAAACTAATGAAATATAAATCTAATAATCTGCGATGTACTCCAAAACTATTACGCTATAGAGACATTCACTTCCTTTAATACCTTCTAGTGTGGACAGTTCACAAACGCACAACAAAAGTTAGGTTAGGTTTACGTTTGATTATTTTGGTGAACACTTCAGTGATTTTGTTAGTTAATTCCATACTTTTTTTTACTAAATACCATTTTACCATTACTTACTATTGATCAGCCTAATATTACTCGTAGTGACTTGAACCATGAACTTGTTGTTTCCCAGATTGCCCGCAAAGATGGTTGGCGCTGCTGTCGCGAAGCCACTGCTTTCTACCTCGTTGATCTCTTCACCCGTTTGCAGGATCTGGGGACCAATGTACATATCAATAGGGGCATACATATACCATACCTTTATTATGCGGGCCGGCAAGGAGTGGAATTCCCTGCCTGCGTCTGTGTTTCCGGAAGGGTACAATCCACAGACTTTTAAATCGCGGGTGCACAAGCACTTTCTGGGAGAGCTCGGTCCACCTTAGGCCTGACTAATCCAACTACTTGGATTAGTATGGGCCAAGAGCAATCCCATTCTAAATAAAAAAAAATAAAAAATACCCGAATATTCATGCTAAAAAGTGACCTAGGAGGTATTATCGTCTTTCCAAGGTTTTGTCCACACAGAAAGGGATTAAAGGACGTGCATATGTTTTATTTCAGACATAAGTCCATACAATATATATATACATATGTACAATAGAATTCAATGAAATTGTTAGTAATGTAGTAGTAGTAAGTGTTAGGTATGAAAAATCTTCAGCCTATTGACTCCTATATACATGCACACCCGCCTATTGCCTCAGAAAAGGGTTATCTCGCCTATCTACAAAAACCCACAAGAACGTATGGGCTAGCAGCCTGTCTACAATGTTGTTGTCTCCATTATGATATCACAACCCCCATATGCTAAAAGCTGACATTGGAGGTATTTTCGTCTCACTGAGGTTCTATCTATATATGGGACTAAAGGACGTGAATGTATATCTATATTTACGTCATAAAAAATATGGTATAATCCATGTGCAGTATATATTCTAGGCGGTAAGAACGGCAGCTAGTTAGCATTCCCAGCTAGCAGAGGTTAATATAATGATGTACTGATTTATGTATACATTTGCTTAAAAATTGGACTCACCAATTTACAAAAGTCGAAGAAAAATTGGTTTATATAATATATAAAATTTTTCTTCGCCTATATAGAACTTTGAATCGCTCTCCTGCGAATTTGCGAAACGTCACACAAGCAAGATAGCCTTTCCATACATACACATCACTCCTGATTCCCTGTAGAGAGGTAGGCCGAGATGACGGATCCCCATTAGTCCCGATCCTGAGAGACCACTTTCACTTCATTGACACTCATACACCCCCTCATACACACTCGATACTATATGATGTATTTTTTTTTTATTTGGACATTATAACACCAATTGAACTAGCCCCTTGGTAAGTACATTTAAGACTTGTGTTAAGGGTACTAGTCAACGTATATTTAAGAAATATACATATTATATGTAGATAAATACACATATAGCATATATAATCAACAACCAGACTGGAAAGCAGTAGAAAAGCGTAGTTCTCAACTCTGCCTCTGGGAATCTTTGGGACCTCACGATTAGCGTTCAGGTGTTTAACCGATCGCGCCACGGAGAAAGTGTATGTATGTACGTTTTTGAACACACATACAATGCATATAATAATGAAGACGTTTTAATAATTAATTTGTACGCCGAAGCATGACGGCAGACCATGTTTAGACCCTTTAACTTATATTAAAATCTCTTGTACACACATGTTTCACAAATAATAAATATATATATATATAATAAATTGAGCAGCCGACATGATTCGCCGCACAACCTCCCGCCACCTCTGCCTGTTGGCCGTCATGCATTCGTGTACCGGGGCACAAACGGCAGCCTTGATCCATGTCGGCTGCTCAAGATGCCACGTCATGAAGACCACGACCGCTCTGATAAGAGCGTAACCCAATCCCAATCCATAATACCCAATACCCAATCCATAATAGAAATCCAATCTATAATTAATTTCCATGAAGGGTACAATACATTGATTTCTGCGATAATTTTACTCATATATGGTTGATATTTATTAGGCATAATATTAGATATTGTAGGTTAAGGTTAGTGTAGTTTTGTAGGTGAGTTATGAGTGTATGTATAGGTTTAAGGGGTATGTTCGTGTGGGCGTTTGGGTTGCCGACATGTTTTTGGACCTGACTGAAACACAGCGCTGGTTACATGGACAACTGTGCCATGTTACTAGCATTTTAGCTGAGGCAGGTCCTTTTGCATTTGGCTTTGCACCGGCTTGCACAGGCCTATTTAGTTTCAAGTTTGTTTTTTTTTCTTTGTTAGTTTCTAAGTTTTCTCATTATTGTTTAGGTTTTTGTGTTCGTCGGTGTAATGTCCTAATGTAAATAAATATTATTATTATTATTATTATTAACGATTGAGAAGAAGAGATAATAAATTGATTTTGATTTCCATGTATCTTACCATGCTAGTCTCTTGGTGCGTGAGCACGAGGTAGGCGTGGGTGCCGTCCGCTTCCTTGGTCTCTCCCCGCTTCGCTTCCTGCGACGGTGGCGCCATCACTGTCCACAAGTCTAGCAGGCCTGAAAACGATTATAACTATTATGAAATCGCGTCTAAACATATTAAAAGATAGAAACAACTGTATTTACTGTAAAAATAGAAGACAAAAAGAATAATAAGATACAAAAGTACTTAGGGGTATTAAATATTTAGTATTAAATAGCAGGCCTGAAAATAATCATAACAAACCTGAAATTTCGTCGTCTATTCATTAATTTAGTCAAAGACTAATTTAAAAAAAGGAACAACTGTTAACTGCGCAATAATTCAACACAGCTCAGTTGTTAGGGTACAGTGTTCAAATCCCACTTGAGCATGTACCAAGGAGGAAATGAAGTTTAATGAATTTCTATGTACATTTTCGTAATTAAAATACATTTACGAAATGCGTCAAATACTGCGGTGAGGAAAAACATCGTGAGGTAACCTACCTTTTCCCCGGTCAGGTCATAGTTAGTGCTTGTAAATGGCGACTTGGGTTACCACCTGTCACATTGAGTACTGACTATCTGGTCAGCACAAAGGTCCATAGAACAGGTTCGAAGTGTCCATAGAATTACTACATTCGCAATTGCAGTGATGGAAACCTGAACCTCTGACCCCGCAAGGGTTATTAGTCGTGAACACGTTGGTCTTTGTCTAGTTATAAATAAATAGATAAATGTTACAGTAAAGCAATATATAAAAAACTTTGGGCCATATCATATTATCCGTGCGGAGGTAGTGATTATAAAAACCACATCGTACCTACGTGTTTAACACATATTTTAAACTCAATGAGAGATGTGGTAAGTCATGTCGCCATTAACAATCACTGACTATCACCTGTTCGGGTAACAGGTAGGTTTTCCCTCACCATATACCGAAAACTGGTGCTGCTTTTCGCAAATGTATTTTTATTAGAAAATATGCATATGACAGTTTCATCACTGGCAATATTTTAACCTGGCTATTAGTAGCACCTATAGAACCCATTTTCATACTAAAAAGAGGAGGAAATTTTTGGAAATTTTGGACAATTTTTTCAATTTGTATTTTAAATTTTTCATAACATATGGGTACCCTATTAACGTACTACTTACCAAGGTCATGTTCATTCATAAATTGTAAGTTTACATTCTATGTAATTATCTATGGTACTCTTGTATTTGTGGACCAGGATAGCATCTTGAATGAAACTTTTTTCATTATTGAGACAGTGTTTTCACAGGTCAGGAAGCCAATAGAACATACTCAAGTGGTTTCCTTTAAACATTGATTCCGACAATGTTACGCACTATTCTTTTAATCCAAATAATCATCACTGCACACAATAACACAACATGAACATTAGCCGGTTATGGATTGTACTTAACTTAATCGCGTCATTACTCAATGCTGGTTACTAATTAATCTCCCTTTAGTTTACGCTTTGATAAGTTCTTTAATACATTTGATTCCAAATTTCTGTTTTATTTCGATAATTATAACCTCGAAACCACCTCAATAATTAATTTCATTTCCACTAAAGTATGAATTTTCATTCATATAACTAAACCATGTTTTACTTTCACATCATTAATAAACATCATCCACGATTATTGTACTATGAAATAGCAATTTAACATAAAATTATAAATTCAGACGACAAACAAACAATAATACTTTTAACCGCCATAGCATTGTGTTTTTTTTATTTACACACAACGTGCATAAGCCATACAGCCAAATCTTAAGAAACAAACAGACGGACAAGACAAAATGATGTTTTTCCATAGCATTGTTAAAATGACGACAAACATAGTCAAATAAATAAAATAGCCACAGATAAAGTAAAGAAAAAGTAAAGTTCGCGTCATACAGCCAGGCTGAAGTGTATTACATTTCATACTTTCGACTTACTACGAGCATAAATATTTGAATATTTTGTATGAGAAAATTAATAAATATATATGAGATGACGAATAAACAATGAAATGTAAATCAAGAATAATAAAATTGTTTATTTTACTTATGTACTATTTTATCACTAATAATATCATGTACTTTTTAAGACATGTAACCAGGCCATTAAATTAAAAAGTAAAAAAATTACTCTATGTTCAACTGTTTATGTATCTGTCAAAAATTTCAACAAACGAACGATAAAACGATAAAAAGTTATGAAATTTTTAGTTATTAGTTATAATAACTATCGATATGGATTAAAATGAACAAAGATCGAAGAACTAGTGAAATGGAATTGTTTTTTGCATCATGTACAATGTATGTGTGATGAAATCGATGTGTTTTGATAATTTTCATTGGTGGCATGTAATGTTCAACCAACTTTTATGTTTTTGTGTATTAAACAGCAGGTAAGCCGTAGTGATGATTAATGACGACTTTTCTTCAAACCCTTGAACGGCATTGGGTACAGAAATAGAGTTTAGTAAAAAAATTTAGATGTTTACTTGGATATTTTGTTGTTGATAGTTGTTAGTTTTGTTGTTGATAGTTTTTTTGTTTTGGGTGTTGAAAGATGTTTAATTGGATGAGAACTTATGAATGAAATAATGTAGGGAGTCCATGTATTCTGAATTGGCTCCCAAACTTTGAGGAGGCTTTTCTCCATATTTTTGTACTGGAGGGTACTAAAGTAATTACGCCAGGCTGCATAATTTTGATCATATAATCTACCCTTGAAGTTTTGCCAGTGATGAAAATTCCACCCTGTATATGAAGGTAAATTGTTAAAAGTACTCTATAGACTCGTACATACAAAGGTGTGAATATTGTCAGGATACATAAATAAATAAATACACGTACCTGGCAAATGAAAAGCCGTGATGACGTGAGGCCTAACCGACCTGGCCAGCAGGGTAAGCGCCCCGTTCTTGCCTTTGCCACTGCACGCCACCAACTCCACCTGGTGGTCGTTTGTAGAAACTGCCCCCGCCTCGCCCATCGAGATGTCGCCTATGGGACAGATGTTCAGGATTGAGTCACATACCTGGAAGCAAAAATAAATATAAAGAAAGAAAGAAAGTAAAACATTTATTCACTGCTATACATACACATTTTTTTTTTTAATTCTTTATTAAGCCATTCAACACTAAGGTTATGTCGGCTGAAATACAAACACTGATGCCACGGCGTTTGAACTTCTTGTTATTTCATCGCCATGGTTACATCAACGCCGCCAGCCGCTACAACCGAAGAAAAACGAAATCGATGCTCCAATTCTTTGCTCTCTTCCTTGTTCTTCGGTTCGCTCCAGTTGAGGATCCAAATCTTATCCCAAAGCGAACATATTTAGCCAGTTTGGCATCACAATTGACTAAATATTCAGCCGAAAATAATTATTTGTATTTTCAACTTTCACTGAGCTGCTGACTTTATTGACGCACCATAGACGACTGTACATACACATTTTAACATAACACTATTTATACACACTTTGATACAACAACAATAGTCGTACATATAAGGAGTATGCACTTGATGCAGTGAAAATCCATAATCATAGGATATAGAATGATTTATTTATTAATTTCCATAACATACAACAACATACGCTTCACGACTTGTGTATACACACTTCCTTTTTTATTGTGGCGGGGTTGTCAGGGGCTTGAGTGACCATTTGGGAAATTTTGAAGGCATGTTAGGTATGAGCCACTCAAAGACAGCGTTTCACTTAATAGACAGCATCCAACGTGATAGGTAGTGAACTTTATCGCAGTATATAGGCACTGGCGATTACCTATCCCGACAAATGGGCTGGTTTCCTCACAATGTTTTCCCTCACCGTTAGAGACTGTAAATTTGTACGTAAATGAAAAACACAATTCAATTTCATTCAATAATACATGCCAGAGACGGGATTCGAACCTAGAACCTTTCTCATAAGGAGTCAAAGGTGGCATATGCCATAAGATACAATGATACGAGTATGGGACGTAAAAAGAATGCTAACTAGCTGCCGTTCTCTCCGGCACTTCATAGCAGGCGACTAAGGGACTAGCAGTATATGTTATCTATTGGGCGATGGGCTAGCATCCTGTCACCAATAACCCTTATGACATCAAAACCCCATTGTACATGCTCATAAGTGACGAGGAAGATGTTTTAAATCTCCAAGGTTCTGCCCACACCGAAAAGGACTATAGGCCATGCATGTATATGTATGTAAAGATGAAAGTATATTTATCGTGAAGTGTATGTTACGTAAGAGTATCGAAAGGTCGGTAGGCCGAAACAGAGCTGGCGCCGATCCGTCAAAAAGGCAGCTTTAAGAAATTCGCGATTTATACTCATGATTAATAACTAACGGGACTTATCGCGTAAGTTTTTATATAATAAAATTACCTTTATTAACCCGACGTTTCGGCTACGTTGCAGTAGCCATGGTCACGGGCAGACTGGTAACTTTATTATATAAAAACATACGCGATAAGTCCCGATGGTTAATCAAAAAGGAAGCTCTCGGTCTTCGCTTATCATGGGCTGAGATTGAAGTCATCGCGCAGGATATGTCACTGATGAGGGATTCATGTCACAGTCAAATATTTTATTCAACACAAGTACAAGTACAGTACATTCATTGAAAGTCAAAACATTTGCCTGACACTGGTTGTCTTAGCATTGAAATTCTTGTTGGTTCGGAAGCCCTGGCTCAGAGAACCGACAAGAAACTCCGGCTTCCAGGATTTTTTGCCCAGTGCCAGTTACAAAACCATGAATTTAGGTAAGTATGCAGAAGGACTGATGGTCGCTGGAGCAAAAAGTCCAAGAGTGGAGACCGCGTCTCAGTAAACGTAGTGTGGGGCGCCCCCCGGCAAGGTGGGAAGACGACCTGCGCAGGTTGGCCGGCATCGAATGGATGCGAACGGCCACTGACAGGGAGAAGTGGCGTCATTTGGGGGAGGCCTATGTCCAACAGTGGATTCAGACAGGCTGATGATGATGCATGTTATATAAATAGCCATACCTCGAACACGTAGCTCGTGAGTTGAGTGGAGGTGCGTACGTCCGAACCATACACCTGCAGCTCATCTTGTTCCGGTTGATCACCTCGACGCCTCTTACTGGGGGCCGTCCATTCGCCTGGAGAAGAAATACACATGCATACATTCTCAAAGAAATTATATATACAAGGTCACTTTTTAGCGTTCATATATATAAAATTTGTCCCGTGTCAGTCTAGTAATGACGACGTATATGTTTACAAGTCAATTATATATATGACGACCTCCGTGGCGCGATCGGTTAGCCGCCGGAACGCTAATAGTGAGGTCCCAAAGATTTCCGGTGGAGGCAAAATTAAGAACTACGCTTTTCTACTGCTTTCCAGTCTGGTTGTTGATTATATATGCTATATATGTATTTATCGATATATAATATGTATATATTTCTTAAACATACGTTGACTAGTATCCTAAGCACAAGTCTTAAATGTACTTACCAAGGGGCTAGTTTAATCGGTGTAATAATGTCCAAATATAATAATAATAAACGTTTATTTCAAAAAATGAGCTCACAATACAATACATTTGCATACCCCCTAAAAAAAGACGTGGCTTAGGGTGTGTAGGCTTCCAAATACACTAACTGTAGGTGGTTGAAGTGTAAATTTAGAGCAACTACAGTAATATTATTATATTATTTTTATTATACCTATGTATAACAAAATACAAAAACCTCGCTTGCTTGTAAATCGGGGTGGGCATACCCAGTTGCAGCACGAAACGCAGCTGTCTCGTGCCATTAAGACATAGCATTTCTACGGCCACCTCGAACCCACGTGTTGACCATATAGTAGTCAAAGTGACAGGTGGTAAGCCATGACGCCATATTCAAGCACTAACTATCACCTGATCGAGTAATCGATCGCCGTAGTAAATCCCAATTCATTACAATCTACTTAGATGGCACTTTCAAACCATTTCAAATCAACAATACTCAAGATTCGCTGCCAAACCAATTATATATACATTAATGACTTCTTATCCCTTTCGGGGTGTACAGAACCTTAGAGACGATAATATCTCCAAAGTCACTTTTAGCATGAATATTGGATTTGTGGTGTTATATGGAACATTAGTGAGAGGTTGCTAACCCATTTTCCAATAAATTTTATTTACCCCAAGTCTCTTAATCGCCAATTACAACATGCCGGGAAGAACGGCAGCTAGTTTGCATTCTTTTGCGTCCCAGACTAGCACTAAAAACTAATAGCACAAACTAAAAGCACTAGAACCAATTCAATTCAACATTCAATTCAACATTCAATTCAATGCCACATACCATCATCCGCCAGTGTCAAGTCAACAGTCTCTTCCAGAGGTCGGTCGACAGAGAACAACATTCTGTTTTCCCTCTCCGTCACTCTCAACAAGAGGGAATTGCCCAAACGGGATCCCAGGAATATAAAGTCCTCTTGGATTACGCACATCTGGGAAAATAAAAAATAAAAATTTGGTTGTAAAGAAACCATGGTTAAAGTGAAATAGTGATAATATAATATTCATATTGTGATAATAATAATATTTTAGGTTTTACACCAATTGAACTAGCCCCTTGGTAAGTTCATTTAGGACTTGTGTGAAGGGTACTAGTCAACGTATATTTAACAAATATATACTTATTATACATACATATATAGTATATATAATCAACAACCAGACTGGAATTTAGAAGATAAGCGTAGTTCTTAACTCTGCCTCCATCGGGAATCGAACCCGGACCCTATGATTAGCGTTCAGGTGGGTAACCAATCGCGCCAAGGAGGCCGTCAAATATATATAATAGAATATAGTAGACATTAAACTAATTACTAAAGCTGCATTACAGCATTAAATAAGTTTAGTATGTAATGCTGACAGCGCCACTAAAAGTTAAAACCATATCCTTCCCTTTATAAACCTCATCAAAAGTTACTGGGACTGCACTTTTAGCGTTGACTATACATACACATATACTCACACAAAAACAGACAAAAAAAGAATACTAACTAGCTGCCGTTCTTCCCAACACGTCGTAGGAAGCGACTAAGAGACTAGGGGAAAATATCCCATTAAACATAACTCCAAAATGCAAAGTGACCTAGGAGATACGAAATCACCGAGCCTATGTCTACCCCGAAAGGGATTAAAGGACGTGAATGTACATACATACACATCACGCCTGATTCCCTGTAGAGGGGTAAGCAGAGATCACGGATCCCCACTTGTCCCGATCCTGACAGACCACTATCGCTTCATTGATATTCATACATCCCCTCATACACTCTCGGCGGTTATAGGTACTCCTAACGTCACCTTTTTTCAATATAGCGTCTATCTGACAGTCATATGTCTTATCGGTCCGGCCCCTATGTAACCGCCCTTCCACTTCACTCATATATATTCCTTTTGTCAATCTGCTATCATTCATCCGCATAACATGTCCAAACCATCGAAGCATGCTCTTTTCAATCTTAGTCACTACATCTTCTTTTAAACCGCAACCTTCCCTTAGCACTATTTTTAGTGAATGTATACTCACACAAGTAGTCAACACCGACGCAGCAGCCCTCTCCAGATGGAAACTCCTGACAGTCCTCACGGAGTCCGCTATCAGGGTCAGGACGAAGAGCTGACCACCGTTCAGAGACAGGACCAGCCGGGTCTCGCCTAGAGAGACCGCTTGAGCCCCGTCTAGGGTCACGCAGACCCCTTCTTGGATTCCTGGATGAAAGGCATATAGTTATATTAATGAGCGGTTATACTGCGACAATATGGCTTCACAAACGCAATATTCATGATAAAAGTGACCTAGGAGATAATATACTATGTATATATATGACGACCTCCGTGGCGCGATCGGTTAGACACCTGAATGCTAATCGTGGGGTCCCAAAGATGCCCGGTGGAGGCAGAGTTGAGAACAACGCTTTTCTACTGCTTTCCAGTCTGATTGTTGATTATATATGCTATATAAGTATTTATCTATGTATAATATGTACACATTTCTTAAATATATGTTGACTAGTACCCTTCATACAAGTCTTAAATGTACTTACCAAGGGGCTAGTTCAATCGGTGTAATAATGTCCAAATATTATTATTATATTAATGAGCGGTTATACTGCGACAATATGGCTTCACAACCCCAATATTCATGCTAAAAGTGACCTAGGAGATATTATAATTATATCATATAAAGATGCGGTGAACCCATCAATTGACCGGTTAGGCGACTCTATGTGACAGGTGATAGGCCTCCTGGCCTTTTTCAAGGACTGACTGTTACCTATTTGAGGAACAGGTAGGTCTCATTACGATGTTTTCAAATGTACTTTTATTGCGAAAATGTACATAGAATGATTAATAACTAACGGGACTTATCGGTTATTAATCATGAGTGTAAATCGCGAATCTCTTAAAACTATAATGTACATAGAATGTCAGAAAACTGACTGAGTCAAAGTAATTTAACAAATAATTCTAATAAAATCTCATATTAACATAACATATAATATACCATATTAAAACATTTTATCACGTCACCAACGACTTATCTAA
The DNA here is from genome assembly GCA_030578115.1 of Leucoptera coffeella. NCBI lineage: Eukaryota > Metazoa > Arthropoda > Insecta > Lepidoptera > Lyonetiidae > Leucoptera > Leucoptera coffeella. The sequence continues at coordinate 199,846 of JAMBLF010000463.1, forward strand.
ATAAAACAAATAAACGAGAAAGAAATAATACAAAGGAAAGAAAGTAAGAATAAGAAAGAAAGAAATGAAGTCAAAGTAAAATGATTTTATTCAACATAAGTACAAGTACAGTACATTAATTGAAAGTCAAAACATTTGTCTGACACTGGTTGTCTCTTAGCATTGAAATTCTACCGTTGGTTCGGAAGCCCTGGCTCGGAGAAGAACCAACAAGAAACTCCGGCTTTCAGGATTTTTTGCCCAGTGCCAGTTACCAAAACAAATTATACAGAAACATAATTATCTTTGCACATATAAGTAGCTTAGATGCACTCATTGCCAACCCTGAGCATCGGCAAGGAAGAAAGACAATACTCACTGAGCGGAAAGGCAGTTGAGTTGGTGGCAATGCTATTGAGGGAGACTCCATATGGTGGCACCGATTGGTTCAGGTATATTAGCGAGTTCACGGCGAAGATTAGACAACCACCTGCGAAGAATAATAATAGATTAATCTATCAGCTAAAGCGGTTCTCGAGTGGAAGCCGCGTCTCGGAAAACGTAGTGTAGGACGCCCCCCTGCCAGGTGAACCGATGACCTGAAAAAGGTCGCTGGTAATGGTTGGCTGAGGGCCACGAATGATCGTGTTTTGTGGCGTACCCTTGGGGAGGCCTATGTCCAGCAGTGGACGGATACAGGCTGATTGATTGAGTCTATCAGCTTGTTGTTGTCAACTGCTGGACGTAGGCCTCCCCAAGGATACACAAAACAGGATCACTCGTGGCCCTCAGCCAGCCACGACCAGCCTTCTTTAGTTAAATTATGAAGTTTCTAAAATTTTCTTTTAGAATGATTAGATTTTCTTTATTTGGTCACGACACAAAACTTTACAAACACTTTCACGACGATTTTCGGTTAGCCGCCGGAATGCTAATAGTGAGGTCCCGGGTTCGATTCCCGGTGTAGGCAGAATTAATTAAGAACTACCATTTTCTTCCCCTTTCCAGTCCTGATCTTCTGTCGTGCTGGTCGTTGATTATACATATATGCCAAAAATATTTATCCATGTATAATAAGTATACATTTCTTAAACATACGTTGACTAGTACCCTTAACACAAGTCTTAAATGTACTTACCAAGGGGCTAGTAGCATGGTAAATGAAAATTCTTGGTTGATGGGTTAGCAATCTGTCACTAATGTTCCTAATGACAATTCCAAAAAGTGACCTAGAAGATATTATGTCTCTCAGATTTGCTCCACCCCGAACGGGATTAAAAAAATTAAGTATATATTTAAGACGTTCGTGATTATATTTCATTTTACAAGTTTTCCCATAGCAACATGGCCTGAAATGTCGGATAGCAAAGCCAATAATTTGTTAATAAAATATACGGTATGGGTCACGCAAAACGCACGCAAATTATATAAATTATGAGTACACTAAGAAAACACCGTCCTTCTTGTAACTAATATTGATACATGTACACATATTCCTTCGTTTTCTTTCATTTATATGAAACTTATTGTATACTGTCATTTTTCGCCCATAATTTTTCACATATCGGGCTATACCTTAGCACCACAGCACATGTAATACCAACATTTGCATGTATGTTAATCACTGACGCTAGGTACACCACCTATAACCACCGAGAGTGTATGAGAAGAAGTATGAATGTCATTGAAGCGAAAGTGGTCTGTCAGTGGGACAAATGGGGATCCGTGATCTCTGCCTACCCCTCTACAGGGAATCAGGCGTGATGTGTATGTATGTATGTAAAATTATACACATTTATTCTTCCCAAAGCGGTGGTAACTATGTAGTGTGAAGCACAGAAGAGCATGTATGAGAATGTTAATGGGTGTGAGTGATTTGCCAGGATCATACCAGGTGGTGCTTAATAGTCTCAACCTATTCTGTCATATACGTCGACGCTTGAATATATGTATGTATACATTGAAAGTCAAAGTCAAATGTTTTTATTCAATATAAGTATACATGTACACTACATTCATTGAAAGTCAAAACATTTGCCTAACACTGGTTGTCTCTTACATTGATATTCTACCTTACAACCATACACAACCATATTACTAGAATTTATGTATGTATATATTCACAACCATGTCGCTGCTTTAAAACTAAACTGAAGAAACTCGAAAAACATTTTATCTCAAAAAGATTAAATAATAAGTACATAAAACATATTGAAGTTAATAAAAAGATAAAAACATTATTTATATTTTATCATTTTTTTTTAATTATATGCAATTTAATGTCAAAAATATATCAAGTATATTATAAAACAAAGTTTTTTGCAGAATAGTGTTTTTTGAGTTTCTTCAGTTTAGTTTTAAAGCAGCGATGTATGTATGATTTTGACGACCTCCGTGGCGCGATCGGTTAGCCGCCGGAACGCTAATCGTGAGGTCCCGGGTTCGATTCCCGGTGGAGGCAGAGTTAATAACTACGCTTTTCTACTGCTTTCCAGTCTGGTCGTTGATTATATATGCTATATGTGTATTTATCTATGTATAATATGTATATATTTCTTGAATATACGTTGACTAGTACCTTAACACAAGTCTTAAATGTACTTACCAAGGGGCTAGTTCTATTGGTGTAATAACGTCCAAATATTATTATTATTATTAAATATTATTATTATGTATGTAAATCACTCACCTAGAGGCTTAGGAACAGCGACAGCTTTGAGGCAGTCGAAGGGCAGTGCCGCTTGCGCCCAGATGACGGGATGCACCCTCGCACTCGTGTTGAGACTCACGGCCGCCATGGCACACGTGTCACTGCGGACTGCCGTACGCCTGGAATGGGTCATATTTATTTCAATCAATCAATCAGCCTGTACTAGTCCACTGCTGGACGTAGGCCTCCCCAAGGGTACGCCATAAAAGACTATCTTTCGTGGCCCTCATCCAGCCACTACCAGCAACCTTCTTGAGGTCATTTATTTAGTAAGTGAAAATAGAAACGAATATAGAACCTGGAGTAGATATAATAAATTGTACGATAGGTTAACCTGTAAAAAGTTCAATATAACATACATACACATCACGCCTGATTCCCTGTAGCGGGGTAGGCAGAGATAACGGATCCCCATTTGTCCCGATCCTGACAGATCTCTTTCGCTTCATTGACATTCATACATCCTCTCATACACTCTCGGCGGTTATAGGTACTCCTAACGTCACCAATCAATATGACATTACCCAATATTCATGCTAAGAAGTGACCAAGGAGATATTTTCAACTATTTTATAATGCTTACAGGTTTGCTCTTACTCAATACGATAATAAAATACATACACATCACGCCTGATTCCCTGTAGAGAAAAAACTAATTATCCAATAATAAAGTTATTAAATTGATTAAATTCAAAAACAAAATAATACGTACTACAATAATTAGAATTACGAAGAACTATAATCCTAAAAAAATTGAGATAACGTATTAAAGGTATGTAGGGTGTACGAATTTTACAATCAATAAATGGTATTAAATCGTAAGTGTAAAATGTAAATAATAAATTTAGGTATACTATTATACAATGATCATAGCTATTTATTGAGCCAATGAAAATAAAATTTAAGTTTAATAAATTTCTATGTACATTCTCGTAAGAATAATTCATTTGCGAAATGCATGGAATATTACGGTGGGGGAAAATATCGTGAGGAAACCTACCTGTTCACCGAACAGGTAATAATCAGTGCATGTTAAAGACGACACGGCTCACCACTTGTCACATTGAGTACTGACTATCTGGTCAACACGTGGGTTGGAGGTGGCCATAGAATTACTACCTTCGCTACCTGACTACCCCGCAAGCATTAATGATCATGAACGCATTTGTCTTATTTATAACAAATATACGTCCAACTGACTGCATATTATATTATATGTTGATAGACGCTATATTGAAAAAAGGTGACGTTAGGTGTACCTATAACTGCCGAGAGTGTATGAGAAGATGCATGAGTATCATTGAAGCGAAAGTGGTCTGTCAGTGGAACAAATGGGGATCCGTGATCCCTGCCTACCCCTCTACAGAGAATCAGGCGTGATGTGTATGTAATGTATGACTGTATATTTATATCTACCTATACATAGCAAATATACGTTCATCTATTAATCTAGCAACAATATAAAACAAATCTTACCCAGCAAAAGTCCGAACAGGCTCATACAATATCAGCAACGTGGGCTCATAGTAACCGTGCAGAAACTGAAGATCCAACACATTGTCTATTTTCTCGTCCAGGTCTTTTAGCACTATGACGTAGGAGGCTAAAGCTGGCGATCGAATCGGCTGGTAAGGGTTGGCCTGAAAGGTTTTGTAAAGGTATTTATAGTCTATTCGCGTTAAGTAAATAGTGACCAATGCTGTGACTATAGTTTTAAGAAATATTGGTATAGTTTTTTTTTTTTTTTTTAACTCTTTATTAAGCCATTCACCACTAAGGTTATGTCGGCTGAAGTACAAACACTGATGCCACGGCGTTTGCACTTCTTGTTATTCCATCGCCATGGTTACACCAACGCCGCCAGCCGCTACAACCGAAGAAAAACGAAATCGATGCTCCAATTCCTTGCTCTCTTCCTTGTTTTTCGGTTCGTTCCAGTTGAGGATTCAAATCTTATTCCAAAGCGAACATATTTAGCCAGTTTGGCATCACAATTGACTAAACATTCAGCCAAAAATAATTATTTGTATTTTCAACTTTCACTGAGCTGCTGACTTTGTTGACGCACCATAGACGACTTATAGTTTTATTTTCGATGTAAATTTATTACTGTGAGAAATAGTATTTTATTATTCTAAATAGTATTATTGTGTAGTATGTATATATTTAGGATACTATTACACCAATTGCACTAGCCCCTTGGTTAGTTCATTAAAAGACTTGTGTTAAGGTTACTAGTTGATATATATTAAAGAAATATATACTCGTGATATATAGATAAATACATATAATTACAATAAAATACAAATATAACCAGACTGGAAAGCAGAAGAAAAGCGTAGTTCCTTACTCTGCCTCCACCAGGAATCAAATTCGGGACTTCTCGATTAGCATTGAGGTGTTTAACCGTTCGCGTCGTTGAATATGAATGAATATATTAAATACATCGAAAATCTGCCTATACTCCAAAATAGGCGATCCTCAGTACTTACTTATATGCTGACAGTTTATTACCTATCTAGTTGATGGACACTCAACCTTTGACTAATCTGACAGGGTTGTATGGTTAAGTAATATGGTTGTGTATGGTTGTATGGTAGAATATCAATGTAAGAGACAACTAGTGTCAGGCAAATGTTTTGACTTTCAATGAATGTACTGTACATGTACTTATGTTGAATAAAAACATTTGACTTTGACTTTGAATATATACATACATATATTCAAGCGTTGACGTATATGACAGAACTTATTTGACGACCTCCGTGGCGCGATCGGTTAGACGCCTGAACGCTAATCGTGAGGTCCGGGGTTCGATTCCCGGTGGAGGCAGAGTTAAGAACTACGCTTTTCTTCTGCTTTCAAGTCCGGTCGTTGATTATATATGCTATATATGTATTTATCTATATATAATAAGTATATATTTCTTAAATATACGTTGTTTAGTACCCTTAACACAAGTCTTAAATGCACTTTCCAAGAGGCTAGTTCAATGTGTGTAATAACGTCCTACAATATTAATATATATTATTAGAATAGGTTGAGACTATCAAGCACCACCTGGTATGATCCTGGCAAATCACTCACACCCATTACTCACACATTCTCATACATGCTCTTCTGTGCTTCACACTACATAGTTACAAACGCTTTGGGAAGAATAAATGTGTATAATTTTACATACATACACATAACGCCTGATTCCCTGTAGAGGGGTAGGCAGTCACGGATCCCCATTTGTCCCGATCCTGACAGACCACATTCGCTTCATTGATATTCATACATCCTCTCATAAACTTTCGCTTCATTGACATTCATACATCCTCTCATACACTCTCATATTATTAACACTTAACAGTGCACATGTTGTAAACACAATTATTGGCGAAAATTAGTAAAATGCGCAGTTTGATTAGAATTTTTATTTGTGCGGTAATTTGTGTTGGTTTTATGGCGAAATTACGACGTTTTTGGCATACAAATATTGGATATTTTTGCTAATCACAACTTTTCCAACTTTAAACCTCTCTCCTGTAAAGTTTGCTTAGTGACGTTTAGTTCAAGTGTACCATTAGGTGCCAATGTGATCCTTATAACGCTACTCACACTACTCTTAACATCAGCCAGGGGTTTCGCATCCAGATTCTCTCCATCTTCAGCTGGTGTATCTTTCCGGAACGGTAAGACTGCTAACTTCCTTCCATAGAGAAGCAGGACTGCGCAACGGCCTTCCGCATCCACTCGGATCCATGGCATGTGTGGGTTGGTCACCCAGCCGCCCTGGAACAGGTTCAATAGTCTAATAGTCATAACCAAAAAGGCCTGTGCTAGTCTGGGATGTAAAAAGTATTCTAACTATAGTATATTCGCTTTAAGAAAATAGTGACGTCATCAAGGTCTCCATGATTTAACCAATGAGATTTTATAGGGGTTGTCTGTTATTGGTCAATGTGACTTCTTTTCTCATTTACTCACATCTCATTGGCCAGTTTAACCTCTGAATATCATGACGTCACAATTAACTTAACGCGAATAGACTGTAGCTGCTGTTCTTAAGGAAGGGCATAGAAGGTGACTAAGAGAGAGGACTTAAAGAGACAGGGTCCCAGTACCAATATGTACAGGTAGAGAATTCAATGTTATCTTATGCGCTCACATATAGACACAGGTTGTTACTATATGTAGCGCAATGTGTACCAATTTGTACAGTCCAGTACGTGAAAACCTGCCTTTCTATGTCCTCACACTAAGTGTATATTAAATCTATTAGACGGTAGGCAAATATATAGTTAATAAACATTTCTATTTATATTTGTCCTGTACTAGTCTGGGATCTAGAAATGCTAACAAGCTGCCGTTCTTCCTGGCATGTCGTAGAAGGGGACTAAGGCATTGGGGTAAATAGAATCTGTTGAGGGATGTCACCAATATTCCATATGACATCAAAACCCCAATATGCATTCTATTAAGTGACAAACAAGGTGTTTTCATGTCCCCAAAGTTCAGTCCACCCAAAGGGGATTAAAGAAAGTAAATGTATATGTAAATATATAGTAAATAACTAATATTATTATAGACTATAACTTTATACTAGTTTAGTTGAAAAGTCACTAACTCAAATAATCAACATAAACTTAAGTAGCAAAATAGTAGTTGATGTACGTTTTAATAAAAAGTAAACAAAACAATGACAAACACATTCACTACCATTAACCCTTGCAGGGTAGTCAGAGGTTCAGGTTTCCAACTCCACAATTGTTAATTCTATGAATTTCCCATGTGTTGAACAGATAGTCAGTACTCATTGTGACAGGTGGTAAGCCATGTCGCTTTTTACAAGCACTGACTATTAGCTGTTCGGGAAATAGGTAGGTTTCCTGATAATATTTTCCATCACCAATGTATTTGATGCATTTTGTAAATATATGATGCTTTCCCTCACCATAGTATTTCATGCATTTTGTTCGTATTTTTATAACAAAAACGTACATAGAAATTCATTATGCATAAAAAGAAACTGAATGATTTTTTACTTTTCAAACTCTCATATCTCAAAACTATGAAACAGTAACTTTTCACTCCATGTGCACGATATAAGAACACATAAATTACCTTCATGTCCTCCTCCTCAAAATAATGCATGCTCAGCGTCACCAAGTTATCCGTCTGCGGGTCGTATTGCACCAGAGACATCTTGGCATCCTTGAATGAGACTAAAAGGAGGTCTCTCCCCATTTGTGGTGTCTGGACCGAGGCGAGACACATCACGGTGCCCCAAAGAGTGTATGTGGCGAGGCATTCTAGTTTCATGCGCGGCGGGACTGGTTGACCGGCTAGAAAAGATAATACATACTTATGTATACATTCTAGTGCTTAAACCATTAGTCCATATAGTGGACAGAACCTTGGAGATACAAAATCTGCAAGGTCACTTTTTAGCATGGATTAGCAATGTTATATTAAGTATTTTTGGAGTTGTGAAATCATAATGTAACATTGGTAACAGGTTGCTAGCCCATCCCCCAATAGATTAACTAATTTTGTGTGAATTGAGAAAAAAATAATGCATCCATTACCTAACCTTAGAGACACATTAATATCTCTTTTTAGCATGAATATTAGCATAATAATATGGAACAATGGTTACTACACATCACCTAGTGACTTTTCAGCTTAAATATTGAGATTGTGTTTTATATGGAACATTGGAGACAAGTTGGTAAGCCATGACCAAATAAATTCCATTTACCCTTAGTCCATTAGTCAATTCAAATAGCCAGGAAGAATGTCAGCTAGCCAGAGGTTGAGTCAATATTCTAAATTGAAGAAGTAGTAATTCTTTGACCTCCTTGAGACCACATATTGACCAGATAGACAGTTGAAAACTGTAATCTATCACTATGTATGCTCTTTATATCATCAGTATTGTAGTAACAGTCCCAATTTGTTTATGTGTATGATAGCTGTCACTATAGCACAGCAATATCATCTAAACTCTTATTAAATATTAGACTTCATTCTACGTATATGCCTTCTTGATAGATTAGGCAGCTAATCACAGACTTACCAGCATTGACATCCCTTGAATCGCCGTCTGGAAGAAGTCTGAAAACCTTGATAATATTGGCTCCAGCCGTCACCAAACACACTTCATCGTTGTTAAAGAAGTTACAGCTTATAGCATGTTCGATTCCCGTAGCGGAATGAGTCGTTCTACATATAGAAAACATGGTAAATCACACACAAATACACCAAGATTAACCAATTTTCTACGCCGACATTATAGCTTTGCTAAATGTGTAATTACTTCATGTAGCACTTAGAATTCAAAGTCCATATGATAATGTGTGTCGATATCTCACATTTAGTTATAATTTCTAATATTTTAAAGGATAATTAAACGTTTTTAGTGAAAAAATTACATTTCATTTCAAAACACAACACAACGATAGGTTAGATTATTTTTTATTATAACAAAAGTATTCACTAGACACGCTACCAAGTATATGATCTCGGAAGTAAAATATTCTATATAACGACTTTTTTAATTGTGTAGTTCGCCAATTTTGTTGTAAAGCCTATAGAATCATGAACTCATAACCACTGTGATCTTAGTTGGAGGAAAGTATGATATGCCATATTTAACTTAAGAAAATATGCCTTATGTATTGTGGTGAGTGCTGGGTTTGGCATAAGTATCATGAAAGCAGAATTAATGCGGTAGACATGAGGTCCCTCAGGAAAATATGTAATGTGAGATTGTGTGATAGGGTACGGAATAGTGTGATTCGTGAACCTTGTGGTTTGATAGAAGACGTAGTGGCGAAAATAGAGAAAGGTATGTTAAGGCGGTTTGGCCACATGGAGCGGATGAAATGGATGAAAGGAGGGTTGCAAAAGGAATCTATAAAACCAAAGTGAAAGGTAGAGTTGGACGCGGTAGGCTGTAGAACTTGTAGTGCTGTGTAGAACTTTTATAGATCAAATTGGAGACGTTCTTCTCAAAGCGGGTGTACGTAGTAATGAACAGAAGAGCATGTATGAGAAGGTTAATGGGTGTGAGTGAAGCAAAAGATACTTGTATGGCTCATTCCAGGTGGCGATCTATAATCTCTGCCTATTTTCTTAGGAATGTAAAGGCAGGAATATATGTAACTAATCTGACCATCTCGACCTATTTATTTGTATATTATTGATGATCCAACCATAATCTATTACCAGCGTTTAGGTTTTCAAGAATGGATGGATAGGGTATGGGATGTGTGTGGGAAAAAAGAATATTGATACGAAGGTGATAACTTTATTTTACATATTATATTCGAAACGGTACATTTCGGAGTAGTTAGCTTGAGTTTTTAGAACAATCAAAGCATTATGATGACGCATCAAACGTTAGAGGATTATTAAAACCCATCAATACTGCTTGTATGTTACACCTGTATATAAAGGTCTTTATATTTATCTACTTCCTCAGTACAGTTAGGAAAACCTTGTTGTTTCCGTTTCCATACTTCATACATTTCTTTATATGTCACTTCATGGACCGATACTACTGTTTTGTACAAACAAGAATCAGGATTCACATGTAGATTGTATATCTTTTTGCTCGCGTCAACTATTTTGACGCCTTTTTCAGGTGCCACATGACCGGTCAGGAAAACGTCCTCCAATTTGATTTTCTTCTTACCAAGGGAACCCTTGATGAGGTTTGGTACCTGTGAAATACATTAATTCATGTATAATCACTTAGTCTAGTCCCTTTTAGAGGGTACAAGACCTTAGAGATATACTCTTGGGATATTGGATACTCTTGGGTTACTTTCAGCATAAATATTGAGGTTATTATGTCATATTGAACATTGGTTACATATAGCTAGTCGATTGCCCAATTGATCCCATTTACCCCTCCTTCAGTTGGGTAGGGACAGTTTCGAGCGGGAGATTTCCAGAAGAGTGCAGCTTGGCTGGGCCGCATTTGGGAAGTTGCGTCACATCTTCTCGTCGCCACTACCGCAATGCCTGAAGAACAGGGTTTATAACCAGTGTGCCCTACTTGTAATGACATACGGAGCCGAGACGTGGAACATGACAGTCGGGCTAGTCGACCGACTACATGTCGCTCAGTGAGCAATGGAGCGTTCAATGCTGGACATCTCGTTAAGGGACAGATTCCGGAACGAGATTATCCAGCAAAGAACCAAAGTCAGGGACATAGTCTATCGCTGTTGTAAGTTGAAGTGGCAGTGGGCCGGCCACGTCTGTCGCAGAACCTACGACCGCTGGAGTAAAGAGGTTCTTGAGTGGAGGCCACGTCTCGGCAAACGTAGTGCTGGACGCTCCCCTGCTAGGTGGACCGATGACCTCAAGAAGGTCGCTTGAAGTGACTGGATGAGGGCCACGAAAGATCGTCTTTTGTGGTGTACCCTTGGGGGGCCTACGTTCAGCAATGGACTAGTACAGGCTGATTGATTGATTGACCCCTCCTACGACATGTAGAATAACGGCAGTTAGTAAGCATTCATTAAGACTAGCATGGCACTGATGAAAAATAAGCTACTATGCTTACAACATCAATTGACATCAAATACGCTGGACCAGTAAGGAAATCGGGATAAACGTGTCTGCGGTATTCTAGAAATGACATCCCGTATCGGTCGGTTCTCTCAGTAGATCTCCCTCGCACCAAACAACCCCAGATCGTATTCTGAGACCCTTTCAAAGTTTCAATGAATGCTAGTAACTGGTCTGTGTTTATAAATACATCGTCGTCGGTCTTCAAATAAAAACCTGGAATGAAAAGAAAAGTTTGATTTCAATACAGGGTTTACAATTCGTTATTTTTAGGAAAAAAAAAAGTTCAACACGAGGATTCGAGGTGTCCATAGAATTACTACCTTCGCAAAAGCGGAGATGGAAACCTGAACCTCTAACCGCAAGGATTAATGATCGTGAAAGCGTTTGTCTATATACATGGAAAGAGGAAAATTACCTGCTTTATTACAATACGTTTGAACCCATCTCAGCATAGCTAAAGATTTCTTAGTTAGATATTCATAACCTTCACGATTATTTCCTATAATCACATCTTGGTATTTGTAATCCTCATCCATAATAGAAGGATCTCCAACATAAAATGCTATGGCAATTTCTGTACTATTCAGTGCGGCCCAGGTTTTTCTGATAGCGTTTCTCTCAGCAACATGTGATGGTTTACTCATTATAAGTATTATTACTTTGATATTTCTACCATTGTTAGGGCAAAGTTCAGCATGGGCTGAAATAGGTTCAGTCAGAGTATAGAGGAATTCTTCTTCGGAATATTTCATTGATCGTCTTCGACTGTCTTCGAGAGCAGCCCGGAAACGAGATTCTTCTTCCTAAAAGTAAACATACATTGTAAGTTAACGCCTATTTCTTTATATGCAGAGATCACGGATTCAAGACACGATCTTTGTCATGTCTGTCACTAAATTTTTTTGTAAAAAGAATGAATACTGCTTATGCTATTCCTACCGGTAGAAATAGAACTGCCTAAAATAGACTGAGTCCCTTCGCAATTGCGGAGATGGACACTCGAACCTCTAAATACCCAGTTAGGGTAGGCTCGTGAATAATATATATACATAATAGTTCAGGCACGCTAATTATGAGGGTTCGATTCCCGGTGGAGACAGAGTTAAGCACCACGCTTTTTTTCTGCTTTCCAGTCTGGTCGTTGATTATAATGTAGGTGACAAGTATATATTTCTTAAATATACGTTGACTGTACCCTTAACCAAGAAGCTAGTTCAATAGGTGTAATGTAATTTTTTTTCTTTTATATTACTTACCACTTCATCATTTGGATAATCGATGATATTGAAATTTTGTTTTGGCTCTTTCTGTGTAATGTTTTGTTTACGTTTTCTAGCCAATAGTATATGTGGAAAGTTCAACAATATTATGAACAAAAACACTGAAGGAACTTTTCGAAATATCAACAACATCATCCTGTTAGGAAAAAATTCATTAAATTTAATTTAATTCGACGTAGCTCAGTTGTTTGGGGCTTGACTCTGTATCAGTGAGTACAGTGTTCAAATCCCACTTGAGGCAATGGAAATTTCTATGTACATTTTAGTAAAAAAATATATTTACGTAATGAGTTGAGTCGAATCGAAGGTTAGGGAAAACATCGTGAGGAAACCTACCTGTTCCCCGAACAGGTAATAGTTAGTGCTTGTAAATGGCGACATGGCTGACCACCTGTCACATTGAGTACTGACTATCTTGTCAACACGTGGGTTCGAGGTGGCCATAGAATCACTACCTTCGCAATTGCGGAGATGGACACCTAAACCACTGACTACCTCGCAAGGGTTAATGATCGAGAACGCGTTTGTCTTATAAATTAAATTTATACGTTTAACTAGCTTTATTTATTTACGTAGTGTGAAGAACAGAAGAGCATTTATAAGAAGTTTAATGGGTGTGAATGAAGCAAGAGAGATCTGTCATTATCGTTCCAGGTTGCGATGGATAGTCTCTACCAATCCCGTTAGGGACCTACAGGTGTGAATATATGTAACTAGCTTCCATTCTTTCCAAACAATGTTCCATGTGACATAATGATGCTAAAATGTGACCTAGGAGATATTATTGTGTCTCCGAGGTTCTATCCATCCTAAAAGGAATTAAAGGACCATTATGTGTGTATATACAGGTTAGAACACCTACAATAATAAATTAAAGTATGCCAAAACAAATCATTTTATTCATTTTGGACATCATGTTTCATAGAGACATTTACAGCTTAAGACCTACACAATCGATATTTAAAAAGAAAAAGCGATAAGGGCAGGTTTATTTTTTCAAAGACACCGGGTTCGACTCCCGTACTGGTTACAGTTGTTTTTTCAAAGAAAGTATGAATGCAGTTTTTCTTTTTATCAAAATCGGTGACATGGTTCCTAAGAACAAATCTTCGTATCTCTTATAGTTTCAGACTTCCCCATACTGACCGTTTTGAATGCGCCATCCTGTATATATAATAAGTGAGTGTTGTGTAAGTGTTGTAAGTAACTAAGAGCCAGTGGGTAAGATCTATGACTTCTTATGAGGGCCTAGGTTTGAATCCCGGCTCTGGCCTGTAACAGTGAGTGAAAACATCGCGTGGAAACCTGCCTATCCCTCAGGATTAGTAATAGCCAGTGCCTGTATACGACGATACAGTTGGGTGCTGTCTATCTAGTGAAACGCGGACTTTGTGTTGGTCATACCTTACATGCCTTCGAAATTTAAAAGATGGGCACTCAAGTCTTTGACTACACTTGTCGTACAGCGTATCTTGTTTTATGTTTATTTTATATTCAAAAATAAATAACAATATTAATACTTACGTGCTTAAAACCTCAATGTATATAATTTAAGTATAGAACTTCAAAACCACTCTTCACTTGAAACACAAACGAATTAATATGGAATAACAGTGACTGGTTGATAGCCCTTCGCCCAATGTAGGTATTCTATTTCAGTGTTGACTTTAATTTATACATTTTCTAAACTTACCCATACTTTATGTTCAGTAAAATATGAAATGAATTTTGATTGTCTTTTGTATTCAACTTTAGGTTTGATACACACTTAATAAAACTTCAGCATACCATATTATCTGCCATGCTAGTTTGGACGTAAAAAGAATGCTAACTAGCTGCCGTTCTTCCCGGCATGTCGTAGGAGGCGACTAAGGAACTAGATAGAATCTATTGGACGATAGGCTAGCAACCTGTCATCAATGTTCCATATGACATCACAACCCTAATATTCATGCTAATAAGTGACCAATGAGATGTTTTTATGTCCACACCGAAAGGGATTAAAGGACGTGAATGCGTATGTAAATTATTGACTAAATAAATAGTAGACAAAAAAGACAAACGCGCTCACAATGATAAACCCTTGCGGGGTAGTCAGAGGTTCAGGTTTCCATCTCCACAATCGCAGAGGTAATAATTTTATAACCACCTTGAACCCAAATATTGACTAGATAGTAAATACTCAATGTGACAGGCGGTAAGCCATGTGATCATTTACAACCAGTAACTATTTCGATTTACAGGTTCGAGATAAGTAGGTTTCCTCACGATGTTTTCCCTCACTATTATATTCGGTGCATTTCGCAAATGTATTTTTATTACGAAAAACTTTATTTGTACATGCTCAAGCGGGATTTGAACCCTGTACCCACTGATACAAAGTCAAGCCCCAAACAACTGAGCTACGTCGAAAAAATAATGATATTAAATAAATCTAATTAAACTAATGGCATTTCGTAAAGCAAAATCCTGCAGAGAAGAAATGCCAAGAAACTCTGCAGACATGTTTCAATACAATACAACTTAATTAAATAATCCATCAGAATGAGACTGCAGCCTGACTAGCAACCAACGAATATTATGAGCAACATATTAAAGGTGTCCCAATAAGAACATGCATCGTGAGGCTGCAATCACACCAAGATGAAACGTCACATAACATCATTTAGATAATCTTTCACTTTGTAGTAGCCCTTCTCGATCAACGTCGCTTTAGTGCAAACTTTAAATTTGTCTAGAGGTAAGGACTTTATAGACTCTGGAAGTTTGTTATACATTTTTATGCCCAGGCCCATAAACGAATTGTTTATTCTTTTTAGTCTCGAGCCACTATAATACAATTTGTTTTTATTGCGTGTGTTACAATTATGCATGTCTCTTACAAGCCTGTAATCATTAATATTTTTTTTAACATAGACTAAGTACGATTTAATTGTGACACCATCCTTATTCATAATAAAATAGTCACAGAATTTTTTGTAACTAGATTGAATAACATTCTTGGGGATATTTTAAATATTGAAACTATTCGATACTTTGTTAGTCCGATCATACCTAAAAAGTTTAGTTACTTTTTAAATCACCTACCAGATTGCACGTAAGTGTATTAAATAGTCAATCAATCACCCTATGACAGTCCACTGCTGGACGCCTCCCCAAGGTAACGCCACAAAACACGATCGCTCGTGGCCCTCAGCCAACGTTCGTCGGTTCTGCGACAGACGTGACCGGCCCACTGTCACTTCAGCTTGCAACATCGATAGACAATGTCTACGACATTGGTTCTCTGCCGGATAATCTCGTTCCGGACTCTGTCCCTTAACGAGATACCCAGCATCGAACTTTCCATTGCTCGCTAAGCGACATGTAATCGCTGAGCCAGCCCGACTGTCATGTTCTACGTCTCGGCATCGCACGTTAAGGCTTTGGCGTCTGGAACTCTGGATTCAACGTGTGGTACCTGCATGATGACATCCTAGGAGGAGACGTGAGTACTGTACTTTCAGATTTCGAAACTTTAATTAACAATTTTGGCTCCATAGGTCTACAGTTAAATTTTGACAAATGTGAACTTTATGTAAATCCAAAATTAAGTACCATTAGACAGCAAGAAATTATTTAAGACTTTAATAAATTAGCTCCAAATATCAAAGTTATAGACAGTGACTCACTTTTCCTCTTAGGAGCGCCAATTTTAGATTCAGCTTACTCTAATTTCGTAAAAGAAAAAATATCCAAATTTAATGAATTTTCTTCTCATTTTTTTGATTTAAACCCACATTTGGCATACACTATTCTTAAATACTGTTTCTTTGTACCTAAATTAATGTATAGTTTAAGATGCACTCATTTTTGGAAGTTCAGTCATCTTCTTAGCGATTTCGACTCAGTAATTATAAAAACACTTTCCAAAATTTTAAATTGCCCTATTGATGCTGTGTCTGTTGGACGCAGGCTTCTCTGCCCATCGGCATGGTAGCCTTGGCGTCCGCAGTGCTTCAGCAGTCGCGTTGCCCGCATTTTTGTCTTCGGCCCACGGGTGTTCAGAACTTTTTAACAGAATTATGTCCCTATTCGTTTGGACATATAGATATTTTAGGTTTGGCAGAAGCCAAAGATGCGTGGTCGGTTGTTGTCGGTCCCAATCAAAGTATTCCTGTCTCTGTTGCTTCGCAGAGGTTGTGGGATGAGCCGTTGTGCAGACAGGTTCAACAAAACTTGCTGAATTCTGCTCCTGCTCTGGCAGAACGTGCTCGTCTCCTTGCTGTTGCTAGGTGGGAGTCGGGATACTGGTTGAATGCGTTGCCCTCAGCGAAATTAGGGACTCTTCTCGACAGATCCACGTTCTGTCTTGCAGTGGCACTAAGGTTGGGTGCTAGGGTCAGTGAGCCACATCGCTGTCGCTGTGGAGAGTAGGTGGACCGGTCTGGTTACCATGGCCTCTCCTGCTTATGTAGTGGCGGTCGCTTGTCCAGACACGCAGCATTGAATGACGTGATCCGCCGGGCTCTTACCAGCGTGCGTGTCCCAGCAATTCTGGAACCGTCCGGGTTGCTTCGCGCCGATATGGTAAGAGGCCCGACGGTTGCACGTTCGTTCCTTGGAAGAGTGGGATGGTGTTAGTGTGGGACGCAACTTGTTTTGACACATTATCCCAATTTCACGTTTCTAACTCTGCTGTCGGGGCTGGATCAGCCGCGTCTGCCGCAGAAGGACTGAAACGGAATAAGTACTCGAATTTGGGTCCTGAGTACATCTTCAGCCATTTTGCGGTAGAGACTATGGGGCCATGGGGTCCAGACACTGTGGCCTTCTTCAACGATTTGTCTGGCCGCCTGAAGGAGGTCAGCGGGGACCCAAGGGCTGGGGCTTATTTTGGCCAAAGGATAAGTTTAGCCATTCAGCGCGGAAATGCTGCCAGCATCTTGGGCACTCTCCCTGTTGGCAGTGAGTTGGCTCAAATATTTTATTTAAGTATAGTTTTATAATAATTTATTTACAAATAATTTAGTAAATAGTACAACAGGTAAGTTTATATTCATGTGAATACAGTTGTAAATAAAATTTACGTTTTTGAATAATGCAAAAAAAAAAAATTGGAATAAGAACAAAAGACAATATTTTACATTTTAAAACTGACGCCACTATGCATTGTCATGGCCACTATACGTTCGCGTGCTTCGAAATGAAAAATATTGCCTTTTGTTCTTATAAACGTAAACCTTGTAAAAAGTTACTGGGACTGCACTTTTAGCGTTGATCGTAAATAAAAAAATTAGTATACTTTATTTCCATTCCTACATACTCCGGGGTTTGGGGTCCCTACTGAGTTGGACATATTATTATGCGGATGAATTATAGTAGATTGTTGAAAGGTATAAATGTATCTGTAATGTATATGTATTAACGGATCTGAGACGTGGACTTCGGGACTAGCCCACAAATTCAAGGTCGCTCAGCGTGCTATGGAGCGGAAGATGATCGGGGTTTCTCTGGTAGATCGCATCAGAAATGAGGTGATACGCCAGAGAATTAAAGTAACCGACATTATGAAAGAATTAGAACGCTGGAGCAAAAAGTCCAAGAGTGGAGACCGCGTCTCAGTAAACGTAGTGTGGGGCGCCCCCCGGCAAGGTGGGAAGACGACCTGCGCAGGTTGGCTGGCATCGAATGGATGCGAACGGCCACTGACAGGGAGAAGTGGCGTCATTTAGGGGAGGCCTATATCCAACAGTGGATTGATAAAGGCTGATTTTATGATGATGATAAATGTATGTGACATGGAAGGTCGATACGGTTCACTACCTATCACGTTGGTATGTCAATCTAGTGAAACGCGGGCTTTGAGAGGCTCTTACCTAACATGGCTTCAAGTTTTCGGAGATGAGTACTCTAGCCTCTGACAACCCCGCCACAATAAAAAAGGGAGTGTGTATGCACAAGTCGTGTAACGTGTGTATGTGGTTCACTTTTTACGAGGAATATTGGGGTTGTGATATCACATGGAATATTGTTGACGTGTTGCTAGCCCATCGCCCAATTGATCCCATTTACCCATAGTCCCTTAGTCGCCTCCTACGATATGCCGGGAAGAACGGCAGCTAGTTAGCATTCTTTTTACGTTCCAGTATATTCATTTTACAAGCAAACGGGACTTGTCACATATATTTTATAAACAAATTACCTTGCTACTGACATTTCATATTTTATTTATTTATAAAATATACATGTAAAATGCCGTGTAAAATGATTAAAAATCGCTAATCACTCAAAAATATTATTTCCAGTATATTTTTTATGTTTTCCTTATGTGTATAGGCAACAAAAATCACTATAACCAACTAACTCTTTATTACATACTCTATATTACACTATATGCTATTCGCCTTAAATAAATAGTGACGTCATGATAATCAGAGGTCAAACTGACCAATGAGACATGAGTAAATGCGAAAAGAAGTCACATTGACCAATAACAGACAACCCCTATAAAATCTCATTGGTTAAATCATGGAGACCTTGATGACGTCACTATTATCTTAATGCGAATGTACTATAGTCACTCAAAAATATTATTTCCAGTATATTGTTTATGTTTTTCTTATGTGTATAGGCAACAAAAATCACTATAACCAACTAACTCTTTATTACATACTCTATATTACACTAGATCTTAACCCTAGAACTTCCGTAGACTCTTGAGCCGGTTGTTCCTTCGCATCCCGGCTGCTCTAACCCTGATCCAGTACCTCTTGGTGGTCGGATCCAGGTCTTTGATGGCCGGGGCTTTCCCTAACTCTAGTTTGTACAGCCAGTCCGGGTACTCAGAATCTGGTTTAAGCTGGAACGAAAGAAACTTTATTTGTAATAATATTTGGACCTACACAAATTGAAACAAGCCCCTTGGTAAGTACATTTAAGACTTGTTGTCAACGTATAGTTAAGAAATATATACATATTATATATAGATAAATACATATATAGCATATATAATCAACAACCAGACTGGAAAGCAGAAGAAAAGCGTAGTTCTTAACTCTGCCTCCACCGGGAATCGAACCCGGGACCTCTCAATTAGCGTTCAGGTGTCTAACCGATCGCGCCACAGAGTACGTCAATTTGTGTTACATGCATATAAGATGTACAATTCTTAAAATTAGTTTCAGCATGGGCTTCTGGCATACAAATATTTAAATAAAGTATTGGAATTAAAACTAACAAAACCTAACATACAATCTTATTTTTTATGTTTCGAATAATAGAAGTAGTTATTAAGTATATATTGTTATTTCTTATAACATTGCAACCATATTCTTACAATAATGTATTATTAATTTATCTATTACATATTTTACTTAACTTAAAGTAATTATGTAACATAACATTTATAATATACATACATACATACACATCACGCCTGATTCCCTGTAGAGGGGCAGGCAGAGATCACGGATCCCCATTTGTCCCGATCCTGACAGATCACTTTCGCTTTATTGATATTCATACATCCTCTCATACACTCTCGGCGGTTATAGGTACTCCTAACGTCACCTTTTTTCAAAATAGCGTCTATCTGACTGTTATGTGTCTTATTAGGCTGGCCCCCTACGTAACCGCCCTTCCACTTCACTCATATATGTATATTCCTTTTGTCTATCTGCTATCATTCATCCGCATAACATGTCCAAAACATTGAAGCATGCTCTTTTCAATCTTAGTCACTACATCTTCTTTCAAACCGCAACCTTCCCTAAGTTATCACACTATTTTTAATTCTATCATTCAATGTCACTTCTAACATGCTTCTCAGTGACCGCATTTCGACGGCATTGATTCTACTTTCATGCTTCTTTCGTCATACCCAACTTTCACTACCATAAGTCAATATATAATATGTAGGAATGATATGTAATTATATATGTAAAATATGTAATATAACATAATATGTAATATAACATAATATGTAATATGTTTAAAGTGGTGTAGTTATCTCAATTAATTAACTAGTGGTTCTGTCCACCCCAAAAGGATTAAAGAAACATGAATGTGTATATCTTGTACTAGGATATTTGTGCAGATTATGATAATCTGAAAATCATAGTTTAATCTTACTTCAGTAATCATGTGATGTTATTAGTCGAGTTGCATTAGTGTCACATTTCAACATTGTTGGCAATCTAATAACAACTTTACTATTATTGAACTATGATTTAGCAAAAAGCATTAATTGACTTGGCCCCCTAATAATTTATATAAATGACACAAATATTCTAGGAACTTAAACACATTCATGTTTCTTCATCCCTTTTTGGGTCGAATAGTACCTCATAGATACAATATATCATATATCCTAGGTCACTTTACTGTATATGAAATTAAGAACAATATTCATTCTAAGCAACAAGATATTGTTATGTGTCTCAACTTCTGTTCACCCGATAGTAATTCAAAGACATATCGCACCTTCGGGACCAAACTCGCAGTTGTGCAACTTTTTACGAAAATGACTTAAGTATACAGAATTAACAGCGATAATCGACTTTATATACACAGCAAAATAAAATCCTTTGAAAAATGGAGCAGTGAGGCGGGGGAGTATGTTATGTCATTACGCCTAATTGAAAGAGAATTTTAGAGTGAAAAATCACTCTCCTGTAAAATTAGGTTTGTTGCATAAGTGCGAGTTTGGTCCCGAAGGTGCCATATGTATTACCTTAACATCCTCTCCAGTGGTATAAATGTTTGATCCACACACATAGTTCACTAGTTTTTCAGGGTCAGTTTCCACGGGTAAGACGGTTTTCTCCACCGTGCCTAGCTTTCCCATTTTCTTTTTACCCTTTCCAAGGCCCATTACACCTTGAAAAGAAGTTGTAAAACAGTATAGTAATAATAATAATATTTGGACATTAATACACCAATTGAACTAGCCCCTTGGTAAGTACATTTCAGACTTGTGTTAAGGGCACTAGTCAACGTATGTTTAAGAAATTTATACATATTATATATAGATAAATACATACATACATAGCATATATTCAACAACCAGACCAGAAAGCAGTAGAAAAGCGTAGTTCTCAAGTCTGCCTCCACCGGGAATCGAACCCGGGACCCCACGATTAGCGTTCAGGTGTCTAACCGATCGCACCACGGAGGTCGTCAAATAAATAAGTCTGCTTACAACAGCGGCCAAGGGACCAATGATATTATGTCACTAAGCATATTGTTTATCCCAGACCAAGCCATTTAGAAAAATTTACAGAAGCAAAACATACTAAATTGTTTGCCTGTCAAAAAGTAAAAAGTTATTAAAGTAATAAGTATAACCTTTGGTTCTGAGTGCTACAATTACAATTAAGTTGTAGGTAGCAATTTAGAGACTAGAGATATATGAGATATCATCTAAATTGAACTAAGGAAGTCGGGGTAAAATGCATTAATATAGAGTGATAGGTTAGTAAGCAATATTCCATATGAATACTATGACGAGGATGTCAAATGTAAGCAAACAGATCATGTCTCTTAGAGAAACTGTTTAACCTAAGGAATTAACAAGACTGGGTTGTAAAAACTTCTGGATATTCTCAGAAGACTTTTATAAACACAAAAATACAAACCTCCCGCTACAGAAGTCTTTTTTACTGCAGCAAGCAGCGCAGCGTCTGTACTTATTGATGCTGCACATGGTATTTGGAATAGAGCTTTAGTTAGAAAAGCAGAAAACATTTTATTTCATATGTTATCAAATAAAGTACGTAATCGCGATTTTGAGGTTATTTCATGGTTTTTTTTTATTACGGATATCGTATAGCTACAATTAAACCGACGTAACTCAAAATTCATTACTTTTGGGAATCAAGGAATAAAGTAATTGAATAATCTATTTTTTAACATTAAAGTTGTATAGATTAGTAGATACATTTAAATTGTCGAACATTTTTTTTCTATTTGGTCATGTAGCTATTTGATTTTAAATTTGCATGATTATAATTTAAAAAAAAATTAATTTGTATTTTTTTATTTTTTAAAAAAAGGGGCAAATTTAAGTCACTTTGTTATTTTTAGTTATAAAAAAATTAAGGACCCTTTTTAATTTCAATCAATTTATTATTTTCTTAAGACAATATTATTTGGCTTAATTGAAAAACAGTCTCTTTAAAATTATTAAGAAACATTATTTAATTGTAACATGTCATTATTAATCTCAAATCAATACAGAATATCATTTATTTAATGCAAATGAAAATGATGGTCGCACTTTTATTGTTACCTTTATTAAATAAGAATACTTTTAACATTTATGACATCATCAGTCTTAACTTGAGACACTTGAGTTAACTTTAATATAAGAAGAGTACAAAATTAAAGGATACCCGTAATCCCAGGGGGGCGTAGGCTTCCTCGTCAACAAAGTCTTTAGCAACAACATTGTGGAAGTGTCCAGTTTGTCGACAAGGCACATCGTTCTTAAGCTCTCGGATCGCTACTCACTCAAAATGATCCAGGTGTACGCCCCCACATCGGCACACTCAGACCAAGATGTAGAGGCCCTATACGAGGACATCGAACGGGCCTTACATCATACCACGACCGCTCACTACAACGTTGTGATGGGGGACTTCAACGCTAAAGTTGGTCAAAGGGAGAGTGGTGAATCGAGGATGGGGCCACGCGGCATTGGCAGTCAGAATTCCAGGGGACACATGTTGTATATTATATGGCTGTATGGTAACGAAGACCTTCTAGCCTGTCTTAGTACAAGGATATTTATTTATTGAATTTATTCCATTCTTATCACATAAGATAATTTGCCAATAACATTATCATCAATAGAATCGAATGTTTCACGCAAGAATTCATTCATTAAAATAATATTCTTAATAGAAACCAAACTTTTGTTTCAGATTCTTCGCAGAATATCTAAAAATTACACAACTTGTGTACAGGAGCAACATAGCTAATTTATTAGGTGGGATTTTAACTTATCTTATTCATATTTAAATATATTTAACATGAAATAACATTAGATCAATGCATAAGATTAGTTGTGTCATCATTTTATAAATATGTAAAGCAATTATTGAAAATGCAAAAATTATTATTCGAAATTTTCAATTACAGCTAACCCAAAACTTTTCATTGTTCATTCTTTACACATATATACATTCACTTCCTTCAAACCCTTTCGGGGTAGACAGAACCTCGGAGAATGAGTATCTCTTAGGTCACTTATTGGCACAGATATTGGAGTTGTCATATGGAACATTGGTGACGGATTGAATTCGACGTAGCTCAGTTGTTTGGGGCTTGGCTTTGTATCAGTGGGTATAGGGTTCAAATCCCACTTGAGCATGTACCAATGGAAATGAAGTTTAATGAATTTCTATGTACGTTTTCGTAATAAAAACACATTTAAGAAATGCATCTAATTATACGGTGAGGGAAAACGTCTTGAGGAAACCTACCTGTTCGTCGAACAGTCAGTGGCAATAGTAATAGTAATAGGTAATAGTCAGTGGTTGTAAATCGCGACATGGCTGACCACCTGTCACATTGACTACTGACTATCTGGTTAACACGTGGGTTCGAGGTGTCCATTGCATGACTACCTTCGCAATTACGGAGATGGAAACCTGACCCTCTGACTACCCCGCAAGGGTTAATGGTCGTAAATGCGTTTGTTTGTGTTTGTTTTTGACAGATTGCTAGCCTTTCGTCCAAATGATTCCATTTACTTGTTTTTATATAATCCTATACACCTCTTTATTCTTTAGATGCCACCACCATAGTATGTCTTGGACAACGTTATTCATATTCCTGGTTCTACTAAGTCAATCTACAGTATTTTGTAGAAAAAATGAAAAACCTATGATAAATACTCATGTAAGTATGTTGTATAGTACCATAATAAAATATTATAAATAGCTGTACTAATATTGAGTAGAAGACGTCTAACTTTTTTGATTCGGCGACAAAATTTTATTATTTACAACGCAAATAAATGAGAAGAAAAAGTAGTTTTAAGAGTATAGAGATCTTGTCACCATCACCACAATGTTTAATAGTTTCACTCCATACAAATCAACAGAACCTTAAAGATTTGATATCTCTTAAGTCAGTTTTTGCATTAACATTGGGGTTGCGATGTCACAAGTTTGATGACAGGTTGCTAGTCCATGGTCCAATTGATTAAATTTCTTAAAATAATGTGGCACTAGAGTACCCGCCACATACGGTGGCAGTAGCCAAACTTGGAACTAAATTTGACGTTTCCGCCATTGCGTGTTATTTTGTATGAAAAGTAAATTTAGTATTACCAGCGTTGTGTTTTTTGCCCACTCTTTGTAATTTTTATGTTTGTTAAGGGTGATTATAATAAATTGATTTCCGGAGTTTCTTGTTAGTTCTTCTCCAAGCTAGGGTCTCCGCTGATCTAACCTCGGTAAAAAATATGTAAAGACAATGCTCAGTGCCATGTTTGAAATAATAGTTTTAAGAGCTTCGCGATTTATACTCATGATATAAGATATAAGGGTGTGTATAAGATTGATTGCAGCTGTGGGAAATCCTATGTCGAACAGACTAAACGGTCTATTGCGGACAGAGTGAAGGAACACATAATATATGTAATATATAATAAGAAGGATAAGTCCCGTTAATTATTAATCATGTTTGAAATAGTATAATAAACATATTTTGACTTTGATATATTAATTTGTTTTATTTGAGTTTATAGCTCTGCAACCAAAGATCGTTACAAATGAAACCTATAATGTTTCGAGCCGTATGGCACAGTGAGTGCTAGTTTTGGCGTGTTTACTGGTAACACTGAATTACGCGACTGTGGCGACGCCTCCAACTGCCACCGTATGTGGCGCGATCTCTATATCTTCATTAATGCTCTAGTGTCCTTGTTTAAGAGAAAAAGAAAGCTTTGCGACTGCAAAAGTAGCAGGTTACCCCACGAACCAAATAAAAAGAGAACTCAGCGAGGCGCGGTCCCCGTTACACGGCGCGGAGTCCAAATGGCGTGTTTTAATTGGTGCGGAGTCTAAAAATGTGTAGTAGAAAGAAGATACCTGATTTGATTCGCCGATGCCATGTTTTAATTGGTTGTGATATCTCCCCTCCATCTCGCGTACCTCGTTTCACCCCGCGTGATGTCACGCTAGTTTCCATACAAATATTGCGTAAGGCCCACTCCTCTTATTAATTACTCCATGAGTTTCCCCGTCTCAGTAGGTCTATTTGACAGTAGGTTAAAATAGTAAAGAGGTTGCAACCGACCCATTTAATAACCGTTTTGTTCCAGAACAAAGCTCCCAATAAACGACCACTATTAGCCCAAGTGGCAATGCATGAAAACGATCAGAACATCATTCAGAATGACCAAGAAATCCTCGGAACAGATCTAACCTATAACACAAACATAAGCGGACCTAATAGAACCAAAAACTCAACCGATCTGTTCCAAATATTGCACCAAACCGTTGCAGATAAGGAAGATCTAAATCCTATAACAACAGAGCATTTAAACAGGAATTATACCCGTGAAACCCGATTAGCCCGGTTCGGCAGATCCTTAAACAAATTGGCAGGGAGAATCTATCCAGCTGGACACAAATATCCAACTGCTTCGCTATGCCCTCTGCAGGGGCAAGAGAAGTTACTCCTCATTCTGGTCCACAGTGCTCCATCGCACAGTGAAATAAGAAAGGCAATCCGGTCCACGTGGGGTACCATAACTTCGAGAAGCGATGTAGTCTTGGCATTCTTTTTAGGATTATCAAATATATCTGACGATCAAAAACTGATCGAGGACGAAATGGATACGTATTCGGACATTGTGGTCGGCAATTTCGTGGATAGTTACGATAACTTGACATTGAAAACCATCTCAATGTTGGAATGGGTGCGAAGGTATTGCTTTCGAAGCGTCTTCGTGCTGAAAACCGACGATGATATATTCATAAGTACAGATAAGCTGTTACAACTTATTAAGTGGCTGCCAAGGAATAGTCGGACTATTTGGGGACGAGTTATCGAAAATGCTAGTCCGGTGAGGTTGAAAACTAAAAAGTACTACGTGTCCCAACTCGAATATCCCCAATCGAAGTACACGACTTACGTGACCGGATCAGCTTATTTGACCACTACTGATGTAGTAAGTAAACCTTTAACTTGTGTAGTAATCAGAGGTTCAGGTTTCCATCTCCGCAATAGCGAAGGTAGTAATTCAATGGCCACCTCGAACCCACGTGTTGAACAGATAGTCAGTACTCAATGTGAGGTGGTAAGCCATGTCACCATTTACAAGCACTAGCTATTATCGCTGGGGAACGGGTAGCTTTCCTCGCGATGCTTTCCCTCGCCGTTGTACTCGATGCATTTAAGTAAACATATGCTTATATCGCGTTATTCCTGAAAAACTTATCACGCTGGGTGCTGTCTATCTAGAGAAACGCGGGCTTTGAGTTTGAGACTCATTCCTAACATGCCTTTGAAATTTTAATGTGGGGCACTCAGGCCTCAGACCATATCCGAAGGTTTTTACCTTTGCTTCTGTGTTTTACTTTAACTCATCCCATGTTAGCAAGGCCGAAAAAAGAATGCTTACAAGCTGCCGTTCTTCCCGGCTTGTCCAAGGAGGCGACCAATGGACTAAGGTTCAATGGCATATATGGGCGATGGGCTAGCAACCTGATATCAATGTTCTATATGTATTAAAATACCCTAATTGACGCTATAAAGTGACTTATAATAAGAAATTACGTATACACATACATTCACGTCCTTTAATTCCTTTCGAGGTGGACAAAACATTGGAGACGATAAATTCTTCAAGGTCACTTTTTAGCACGAATATTGGGGCTGTGATGTTATATGGAAAACTGGTGACAGGTTGCTAGCCTATCACCCAATAGATTCCATTGCACCCTAGTCCCTGAGTTGCTTACGACGGGAAGAACGGCAGATAATAGCATTCTTTTGCATCGTATATTATTATATTTGTATTAATTAGCCGCGCACTGATTGAGCGAGCAGCCTCGCGAGGCAAATCCTCGGTCGGTCAAGACGTGCCTCGCCCGAGGCAAACGCACGCGCTGCCTCGGGCGAGCGTGCCTCGGGCGAGCGTGCCGCGGCCCGAGCCGAGCGTTGTCGGTTTTTGTCGATGCTCAAAGGCGCCTCAGTACGTTTGCCGCTCACTCAAGACGGTAGTAACACTACCCTACCCTAGCGCATATGTCGAAAATTTGTGTCCTTCTTGCTTATTTTGGCGTTTATGAGAGAATACACATTGTCAAATTCGATTTTACTCATTCGAGGGAAAAGTTTTTCTTCGTCATCGAAGCACGACTCTTCAAATAATCTGTTCCCAGCCTGTAATCTATTTTTGTATAAGAGTTTAATCCAAAAACGTTTAGTTTTCTGTTTTTTTTTTTGCAAGCCTTAAAATTATTAAGAAGTGGTCGCGATAGCTTTCCGAATGTGCGGTCTCATGGTGGTCTCAGGCAAACTATACGCACGCGCGGTCTCTATTCGGCTTCAAGCTAAACTGAGCATCGATGCTAATGGTGGCTCGGCCTTGCCGCGCGAGGCAGCCTCGGATTAGAAAACTTACATACCGAGGCAGCCTCGCGCGGCATGCGTACTGCGCTCAACCAGTACGCGGCTATTAATATACATATTAATAAGCTTAAAGATTTTATAATTATTAGTATCTTTTAATCTTTTATTACAATCTTATTATTTTCATTTATTACTTCATGTACATATTGCTTACTTATAAAGATAAAAAAACATGTTAATTAAAAAATGTTTTGATTTGCAGGCATCCAGTTTGTTCCCGGAGGCTTTAGAAACGCCATTTTTTAAATTCGAAGACATCTTCATAACCGGAATAGTAGCGGACAAATTGAAACTTAATCGAACCCACGTCAGCGAAATGTACAGCACTAAAATGAACGAAAACTCTTGTAGAATGAGACAGGCAATTGCTCTTCACCGTTTATCCGTTTCCGACCAGTATAGAATATGGAGGGAAAGCCTAGAGAATTTTCCCAACTGCCACGACTACTAAAATATCGGGGTCCCACTACTGCCGTCGTAAGAAAAAAGGGCACAACATACATACATACACATCACGCCTGCTTCCCTGTAAAGGGGAGGCAGAGATCACGGATCCCCATATGTGCCGATCCTGACAGACCACATTCGCTTCATTGAAATTCATACATCTTCTCATACACTCTCGACGGTTATAGGTACTCCTAACGTCACCTTTTTTCAATATAGCGTTATGTCTTATTAGGCGGGCCCCTACGTAACCTTAAAAAACCCAACTAACTTTTTTTTTAAATTGTGCTATATACATATTCAGAATCAGAAAAAAGGCACATCTGCTCAATTTTTTGTAGAATTTTATCATCAAGGAATTTGGAGATACCACAGGCATACAATAGGTTTCCACACTGTGACAAATGTTGGAAAAACTTTAATCCCAATTAACTCAGTTTATGCTTTTAAGTCATCACTGTGTAAGCTTTCTTTATGACTGGTTTTCAATATAAAATTAGGTGCTTGCATATATGTATCTTACTATTGTTGTTATAATAATAATATTTGGACATTATTACACCAATTGAACTAGCCCCTTGGTAAGTACATTTAAGACTTGTGTTAAGAGTACTAGTCAACGTATATTTAAGAAATGTATACATATTATATATAGATAAATACATATATAGCATATATAATCAACGACCAGACTGGAAAGCAGTAGAAAAGCTTATACTTATGTATCTGCTATCATTATTTTACAACTTGTCTGTTTTTGTTCTCAGTGAAAAATGTATAATGTAGGAAACTTAATTATTTAAGGATATACTCTTAATTGCTGTATCTATAACTGATTTGTTACTCTTTTGTTTCCTTTTAAATAAATAAATAATAAATAAACCAAAATGATAGATGTGCCCTTCTCTCGAACGACGGCAGACTCCGTACTCCTAAAGGAGTTTTGTTACCCCCTCATATTAATCAAATAAGTCTAAGGATACAATTGGAAATATGCTCTACTTGATTGATTACTTGATTGATAGCTTGATGTTTTTATCCAAATACATGTGAATGCAAATGTAAATAAGGGTGTTTTTATTTAAATATTCATATTACAGTTAGGGAAAGCATCGTGAGGAAACCTACCTGTTTCCCGAGTAATAGTTAGTGCTGGTAAGAGGCGACATGGCTGACCACCTGTCACATTGCGTACTGACTATCTGGTCAACACGTGGGTTCGAGGTGGTCATAGAATTACTACCTCCGAGGTTGCGGAGATAGAAACCTGATCCTCAGACTACCTCGTGAATGTCAATGGTCGTGAACTCGTTTTTTATATACGTCCATGTACATCCTTTAATCCCTTCCGGGGTGGAAAGAACCTCGGAACCACGATAGTATCCTAACCCCCTAACTCAATTTTTAACACGAAATGTGGTAATGTCATATGGAACATTGATACAGGTTGCTAGCCCATCGCTCAATATATTTCATTTAATAATAATATTTGGACATTATTACACCAATTGAACTAGCCCCTTGGTATGTTCATTTAAGACTTGTGTTACGGGTACTAACACATACTAATACATATGTAGCATATATTATAATCAACGACCAGACTGGAAAGCAGTACAAAAGCGTAGTTCTTAACTCTGCCTCCACCGGGAATCGAACCCGGGACGATTAGCCATCAGGCGGCTAACCGATCGCACCCCAGTGGTTGTCATTAGACCACAAATTAAATGACCAACTCATATGTCAACCATGTAGCCAGTCAGAAATAAAAAAAACACAATAAATACTGGTATTTACCTATTGTACCTAAATCAAATGCGGATGAATCATAGAAGGTTCATGAAATATGAAATGAGAGTCATATTTCTTAAGACGGGTATACAATAACACAGATAACCAAGCATGACAACATAATATGTATACAGACGAATCTCTCTTGTTTCACTCACAACCATTAACCTTCTCATACGTGCTCTTCTGTTCTTCGCTACGTACGGGTGCCTTGCAAAGAATTTCCAATTATAAAATAAAAAAATAAAATTCCTTTTATT
The DNA here is from genome assembly GCA_030578115.1 of Leucoptera coffeella. Taxonomy (NCBI): domain Eukaryota; kingdom Metazoa; phylum Arthropoda; class Insecta; order Lepidoptera; family Lyonetiidae; genus Leucoptera; species Leucoptera coffeella. The sequence continues at coordinate 230,517 of JAMBLF010000463.1, forward strand.
CACACTAGACGAAGTAATACATATACACAAATAGAGAAAAGAATTCATTATATAATAATTTACAATAATGGAACCAAGCGCACATGGCAACCCCACGCAAGTGTGAATAGGATTTGTCTCAGCTAATGTCGATAAAATATTAATAACTCGAAACGAAATGCAAGCTGCATTGAAAGAATCGCCCCCTTCGTACATAAAAAAATGATGTCCGCGTCTGTGACGGGCCTGCTCCAGGCATATAATGTATATCATCGTCATTGGCATAAATTTACTCCGTTATAATAATAGATCACTGATTGTTAGAGCCATCAATAGAAAAAGCGATAAATATTACATATTTTTACATTTAAAATATTAAGATATGTGGTCAGAAAAATGTAATTTTATAAAAAACAAAATGTAATTTTTGTAATGCACTTACGGAACGAAATTTCGAATACAAATCTGACCAGCTAAAATAGGCTTTTTGTATATAATGATTGTGACAGAAACATATAAAACATAATAATAAATCATAAAATGCCAACCTCATTATGTAAATATCTACTTTTTATAATAAAATCAATAATAAAGTTGCACTCAAGCAAGAATTGAGGCACCAAAATTGTCAATATTTCAAATGATCATAACAAAATTTTTTTATTCTGAAGTGTCAAATATAACGATTGACTAATGTTGTTTTATTCTTCGCGTACGGTTCTTTAAAAAACAGAGCCTATTGAACATAGACGAAAGTCTTAATTTGAGTGAGAACTGTGACTCCTACGCCGTGCCTGCTCCAGGCTTTCCACACACAAGAGGTTAATGTCAATTTTGGGTGAAAAAGGAGAATCCAATATTGATTCACTTTCAAGATATTCAAATTTGGAAACTTGTTTTCTCAATTTTAGAACAGTGTCTGCAGGTTCTTCATGTCTAATGGCTAACTCATAAAGTATCTCAGATTTGTTAAGAAATGTTAATTTAATTTTGTTATTCATCATTTTTTTTTTTAAGTTTAGAATAGTGTTTTAAATTTAGTTAAAAGGTTTGAATTCATATCAAGTTTCAAACTAATTAAAAATATTAATAAGTTTTTGTTAAAAATTATTAAACTTCAAATTATTTCAAACTTTTGAAACAGTGTTAAAGTTTTAAATATTTTTTTTTTTTAGTGTTGTTAAGTTTAAGACAAGAATATAAGTTTAAATAAGAAGTTAAAATCTAGTTTTATTAAAAATAAGATTAGAGTTTCAAGTTAAAATAAAAAAAAATTTTAAAGTTTAGAGTTTCAAGTTAAAAAAAAAATTTTTTTTTTTTTAACTTTTTTATTTTCTGCATAACCTCACTTTCAAAACGTAAATAAAAAAAATCCAGGACAAAATCATTGAGATGATTAATTGCATGAAAATACAAGAAATGATCAAAATATCTAACACAAAATACTAAATCCACCGTTAGTAAGTTATAAACAAGAAGAACAATATAAAAACTTATGCTAAATGAACGTGAGTAATGAAAATTTCCAGAACCTATAAAATTTAGAATATACCACGTTACAGGTTAATTATCGTAAACACGTTTGTCTTATGACTTTTTCGTACATTAAATAAGTTACACTTACAAGATCTACTGTCATAACATAGGCTGCGCCCATCATGTATGGGGGATAAAATTTAGCTAAATATTCTTCACTCGTGACCGCATACTTTCCCGTTTTGTACGGCACAACTCCCTGGATCAAACTCCCCCAGATAGAGCGTTCCATTCCCACCTCCCTCTCCACAAAAGCTAATAAGTTATCCACGTGAATAAACATATCATCGTCGGCAGACATGTAGAACTTGGCTTCAGGACAGTAGTTAACAATCCATTCTAACATGGATATGCCTTTGAGAGTCAAATTGGCGTACCCATCGTACGAATTACTTATTATAAGATCGCCGAATAGTTCGTTTTCTTGTTCCACTTTTGGGTTCAGATCGGAATAGCCGACGACAAAGCTCAGTACCACGTTTGCTTTCACAGCGGAGAGGCCCCAAGTAGATCGGATTAGGATTCTGTTATTGACATTTTCAGGGGCACTTTTAATAAAAATCACTATGGTGGTGATCTTTCCTGATTCTGGACAAACTTCACGATTGGCAAGATAGTGTCCGGGAATGTATAATCTATCGGCAGGCACCGCTTCTTTAGATTTCCGCCGCATTAACGTCCACGTTTCTTTTTTTGGGTCGGCCCAATTAGTACTCTGCAATTGTATGAGAAGGTTAGGGAAAATATAGTAAAAGTAAATTTAAATGGAGACATAGTTTATCACCTATTTCTTTGTTAGAAACTGACTAACTCGTGGGTTGAAGATAGCCATAGAATCTCAAAAAACGTGATGCTCGAGATCAGTTGTCTATGGTTCGTCGACAAAGTCAGCAGCTCAGTGAAAGTTGAAAATACAAATATTTATTTTCAGCAGCATGCCAAACTTGCTAAATATGTTCGCTTTAGGATAAGATTTGAATCCTCAACTGGAACGAACCGAAGCACAATGAAGAGTAGAATTGGAGCTTCAACCTGGTTTTTCTTCGGTTGTAGCGGCTGGCGGCGTTGGCATAAACATGGCGACGGAATAACAAGAAGTGCAAACGCCTTGGCATCAGTGTTTGTACTTTTACCGACATAACTTTAGTGGTGAATGGCAAATTAAAGAATAAAAATAAAACTCGAGACATGTATGTTGTGCCCTTTTTTCTTTCGACGGTAGTAGTGGGACCCCAATGTTTTAGAACAAGTGACAGTTGGGAAAATTCTCTTGGCTTTTCCTCCATATTCTATACAGTTCGGAAACAGATAAATCGTGAACAGTTATTGCTTTTCTCATTATACAAGAGTTTTCGTCCAACTTTATGTTGTACATTTTTCTGACGTTGCGTCGTTGTAGTTTCAATTTGTCCGCTACTATTCCGGTTATGAAGACGTCTTCCAATTTCAAAAATGGCGTTTCTAAAGCCTCCCGGAACAAACTCGATGCCTGGAAGTCAAAAACATTTTTTATTTAATCTGTTTTTTATTAACTTTATAAGTAATCAATATTTACATGGAGTAACTAATCAATCTAAATAAAGAAGATACAGACGTCTATGGTGCGTCAACAAAGTCCTCAGCTCAGTGAAAGTTGAAAATACAAATAATTATTTTTGGCTGAATATTTTTTAACTGTGATGCCAAACTGGCTAAATATGTTCGCTTTGGAATAAGATTTGGATCCTCAACTGGAACGAACCAACGAACTTTTTCTTCGGTTGTAGCGGCTGGCGATGTTGGTGTAACCATGACGATTGAATAACATGAATTGTAAACGCCGTGGCATCAGTGTTTGTACTTCAGCCGACATAACCTTAGTGGCAAAGGATAAGCTTGGCCATTCAGCGAGGAAATGCTGCCAGCATCTTGGGCACTCTCCTTGTTGGCAGTGATTTGGCTCAAATATTTTATTTAAAGTTTTATAATTATTTATTTATAAATGATTTCCCTAAGTGGTGAATGGCTTAAGAATGAATAAAAAAAAAGAAAAGAAGATAGATATATAGATAGAAGTAAGTAATCAATCAATCAATCAATCCATAGGAGCAAAGTGTTTTTCAAATGCCGGCCGCGTCTCGGTAAACGTAGTGTAGGACGCCCTCCTGCCAGATGGACCGATGACCTGAAAAAGGTCGCCGGTAGTGGTTGGCTGAGGGCCACGAGTAATCGTGTTTTGTGGCGTTACCTTGGGGAGGCCTACGTGCAGCTGTGGACTGACATAGGCTGATTGATTGATTAAATAAATCAAAATTATAGGACTAAATAAATAAAGATTAAAAGAAACTAGAGATCGCGCCACATAAGTTGGCAGACGGCAAACTTGGAACTAAATATGACGTTTCCACCATTAAGTGTTATTTTGTATGACAGGTAAATTCAGTAATACCAGCGTTGTGTTTTTTGCTCAGTTTCTTTGTAATTTTTATGTTTGTTATGGGTGATTATAATAAATTGATATCCGGAGTTTCTTGTTGAACTATAAACCTAAAGTAGAAATAAAAATTAAATTACATAGATACTATTTTTATAATCATCGCTGTCAGAGGGTGGTAGGGTTCCCAAGACGCTGATAGCGTTCCCCCTCTATGGTATGCTAATTCTCTGAGAGAAAAATGCTCCAGCCCTAGGATCCCCAAGCTTTTAAATTAAACGGGACGATATTTCATTTACTAATTGATGAGCCCCAGGACCCCAAGGACCTAAAGTCTCAACAGCAAACGGGACAAAACAATACTCGTCCGTAAGTGCTGAGTACTTCCTCGACTTCTGAGACTCGGCCAGAGTGGCCGCAGTACTAGCCTCGTTAGCCGACCCAGCGAGATGGGATGGAGCCAGAGTGTCCACGCATGTAGCGTCCCACACCAAAGTCCTTCCACATTTCCAAGGAATGATAGTCATTCCGTCAGGTCTCTTACCGTCATCACGAGCCAAACCAGCGGGCTCAAGCACAGCAGGCACGTCGATAGCGACAAAAGCACGACGAATAACTTCATTGAGCGCGGCGTGTCGAGACCAGCGACCAGCACTTCTCTGACACGACAGGCCATGGTGTCCCAACTCATCAATCAGCCCACCACAACGACAGCGATGACCCTCATTAATTTTTGCACCCAGTCTCAAACTGACACCCAGACAGAAAGTGTTACGGTCAAGAAGCGTTCCAGTGTTGACGGATGGTAAAGCGTTCAGCCAGTGACAAGACTCCGACTTAAAAGAGGCCAAAAGACGAGCACGATCTGCAGGAGCAACAGCAGTTTCTTGTTAGTTCTTCTCCAAGCTAGGGTCTCCGCTGAACTAACCTCGGTAAAAAATATGTAAAAACAATGCTCAGTACCATGTTTGAAATAGTTGTTTTTATTTATTCTTAGATCATAAGATAACTTTCAAAGAGAGCTTGTGATAGGGCCTATTATGAATAAAAATATTTTGACTTTGATATATTAATTTGTTTTATTTGAGTTAATAGCTCTGCAACCAAAGACCGTTACAAATGAAACCTATAATGTATGGAGCCGTATGGCACAGTGAGTGCTAGTTTTTGTGTGTTTACAGGCAACACTGAATAACGCAACTATGGCGACGCCTCCATCTGCCATCTTAAGTGGCGCGATCTGTAATATGTTAATTAATACGAGTATAAATATAATAATATACGATGCATAAGAATGCTAACTAACTGCCGTTCTTCCCGTCGTAGGTGGCAACTAAGGGACGAAAGATCAATGGAATCTATTGGGTCAACACGTGGGTTCGAGGTGGCCATTGAATTACTACCTTCGCTATTGCGGAGATGGAAACCTGAACCTCTGATTACTACACAAGTTAAAGGTTTACTTACTACATCAGTAGTGGTCAAATAAGATGGTCCGGTCACGTAAGTCGTGAACTTCGATTGGGGATATTCGAGATGGGACACGTAGTACTTTCTAGTTTTCAACCTCACCGGTCTAGCATTTTCGTTAACGCGTCCCCAAATAGTCCGACTATTCCTTGGCAGCCGCTTAATAAGTTGTAACAGCTTAACTGTACTTATGAACATATCATCGTCGGTTTTCAGCACGAAGCCACTACGAGAGCAATACCTATGCACCCATTCCAACATTGACATGGTTTTCAAAGTCAAATTATCGTATCTATCCACGAAATTGCCGACAACAATGTCCAAATACGTATCCATTTCGTCCACGATCAGTTTTTGATAGTCAGATATGTTTGATAATCCTAAAAAGAATGCCAAGACTACATCTCTTCTCGCAGCTATGGTACCCCACGTGGACCGGATTGCCTTTCTTCTTTCACTGTGCGATGGAGCACTGTGGACCAGAATGAGGAGTAACTTCTCTTGCCCCTGCAGAGGGCATAGCGAAGCAGTTGGATATTTGTGTCCAGCTGGATAGATGCGCCCTGCCAGTTTGTTTAAGGATCTGCCGTACCGGGCTAATCGGGTTTCACGGGTAGAATTCCTGTTTAAATGCTCTGTTGTTAAAGGATTTAGATCTTCCTTATCTGCAACGGTTTGGTGCAATATTTGGAACAGATCGGTTGAGTTTTTGGTTCTATTAGGTCCGCTTATGTTAGTGTTATAGGTTAGATCTGTTCCGCGGATTTCTTGGTCATTCCGAATGATGTTCTGATCGTTTTCATGCATTGCCACTTGGGCTAATAGTGGTCGTTTATTGGGAGCTTTGTTCTGGAACAAAACGGTTAATCAATGAGTTGGTTGCAACCTCTTTACTACTTTAACCTACTGTCAAATAGACCTACTGAGTCGGGGAAACTCATGGAGTAATTAATAAGAGGAGTGGGCCTTACGCAATATTTGTGTGGAAACTAGCGTGGCATCACGCGGGGTGAAACGAGGTACGCGAGATGGAGGGAAGATATCACAACCAATTAAAACATGGCATCGGCCAATCAAATCAGGTATCTTCTTACTACTACACATTTTTAGACTCCGCACCAATTCAAAAACGCCATTTGAACTCCGCACCGCGTAACGGGGACCGCGCCTCGCTGAGTCCTATTTTTATTTGGTTCGTGGGGTAACCTGCTACTTTTGCAGTCGCAAAGCTTTCTTTTTCTCTTAAACAAGGACACAAGAGCATTAATGAAGATATAGTGCCACATTATTTTAAGAATCTATTGGGCCATGGACTAGCAACCTGTCATCAAACTTGTGACATCGCAACCCCAATGTTAATGCAAAAACTGACTTAAGAGATATTAAATCTTTTAGGTTCTGTCGATTTGTATGGAGTTAAACTATTGTTTACATTGTGGTGATGGTGACAAGATCTCTATACCCTTAAAACTACTTTTTCTTCTCATTTATTTGCGTTGTAAAAAATAAAATTTTGTCGCCGAATCAAAAAAGTTAGACGCCTTCTACTCAATATTAGTACAGCTATTTACAATATTTTACTATGGTATTATACAACATACTTACACGAGTATTTATCATAGGGTTTTCATTTTTTCTACAAAATACTGTAGATTGACTCAGTAGAACCAGGAATATGAATAACGTTGTCCAAGACATACTATGGTGGTAGCACCTAAAAATAAAGAGGTGTATCACTACATAATATAAAACAAAGTCGCTTTCTCTGTCCCTTTGTATGCTTAAATATTTGAAACTACGCAATGGATTTTGATGCGGTTTTTTTTAATCGATAAAGGGATTCAAGAGGAAGGTTTGTATGTATAAAAACATCCATTAAATAGTGGCGTAGGCTATATATTTTATACCCGTACGAAGGCGGAGCGGGTCGCTAGTAAAATTATATAAAAAAGTGAATGGAATTTTTTGAACGAAAGGCTAGCAATCTGTCACCAATGTTCCATATGACAACTCCAATATCTGTGCCAATAAGTGACCTAAGAGATACTCATTCTCCGAGGTTCTGTTTACCCCAAAAGGGATTGAAGGAAGTGAATGTATATATGTGTAACGAATGAACAATGGTCCACGTCTCAGTTTCGTTAATACATATACATTACAGATACATTTATACCTTTCGGCTATCTACTATAATTCATCCGCATAATAATATGTCCAACTCAGTAGGGACTTCAATCCACGGAGTATGTAGGAATGGAAATAAAGTATACTCATTTTTTTATTTACAGTCAACGCTAAAAGAGCAGTCCCAGTAACTTTTGACAAGGTTTACGTTTATAAGAACAAAGGCAATATTTTTCATTTCGAAGCACGCGAACGTATAGTGGCCATGACAATGCATAGTGGCGCCAGTTTTTAAATGTAAAATATTTTCTTTCGTTCTTATAAACTTACTAGTGTTGCCCAAATCAAATGCGGATGAATCATAGAAGGTTCATGAAATATGAAATGAGAGTCATATTTCTTAAGACGGGTATACAATAACACAGATAACCAAGCATGACAATATAATATATTATATGTATACTGACTAATCTCTCTTGTTTCACTCACACCCATTAACCTTCTCATACGTGCTCTTCTGTTCTTCACTACGTGCGGGTGCCTTGAAAAGAATTTCCAATTATAAAATAAAGTTCCTTTTATTCACACTAGACGCAGTAATACATATACACAAATAGAGAAAAAAATTCATTATATAATAATTTACAATAATGGAACCAAGCGCACATGGCAACCCCGCGCAAGTGTGAATAGGATTTGTCTCAGCTAATGTCGATTGTGTGAAATTCACACTGCCAACGCTGATATTCCGACAAACCCTTAAGTACGTACCAGCACTTCTATAAACAAACAAAATATATTATATTGTATAGTTCTAACTGAAAATACAATTGAAACTGTGCAATTTCGGTTCAGTGAGTGTCAAAGAAGAAAATTCGATCTATGTATGTTCTACGTGGCCTTCCCCATTCACCCTTCCACTTTATCTATACGAATTCCCTTAAAGCTATTATCAATCAATAAGCCTATGATTGACTGACACAGGTTCTCGTGTCCCGTATCGCTTTTGATTTTTAATTACGGCAACACAAACCAAAAGAGGAATGAATGATTTTACGAAAGATATCCGAACGAATGATGAAACGAAAGGCGAAGCGTCCATATTAGAGATCCCGCCACATAAGCTGGCAGTAGCCAAACTTGGAACTAAATTTGACGTTTCCGCAATTGCGTGTTATTTTGTATGAAAGGTAAATTTAGTATTACCAGCGTTGTGTTTTTTGCCCACTCTTTGTAATTTTTATGTTTGTTAATAGCCGTGCTTGTAAATGGCGACACGGCTTACCCTCTGTCAAATGGATCTGACATCTATCAGTTACATACTTATACCTTCACGTACTTAAATCCCTTTCGGGGTTAACAGAACCTCGGGGACATGATAATATGTCCTAGGTCACGTTTTAGCATATTTGTTTCGAGGGGCCAAAATACCATTAATATGCTTAGTTGATGGGCACACTCAAGTTCTGAATACGCCGTAAGGGGTTTACAGAAATTAATGCGCTTCTATAAATATCTTGACAAACCCCCGTGGAACGATCGGTTAACCACCTGAACGCTAATCGAGTACCCGGTAAAGGCAGAGTTAAAAACTATATATATATGTCGGCGCCTAGGGTTATAGTTATAGTTTAAAATCATACGATATCGCCTCATGAGTAGGCAGCTTTTCTATTGGCCGGACTGGATCGGGTGATAACCAGTGGGCATGGCCTGTGGTTGTCACTCTGTGGGGCCACGAGTAACGTTAACTGTAAAATTTTAAATGGGAATAATAAGCTGTAACTTGGCGAATTAACACGTCTACCTCGCGGACCTACAAAGTATCACAGTCCGCATTTATTTTAATAGTCAAATTGATTTTGTGATTTAAAATAAAGAAAAGAAAGTGTTGAACATTAATTAATAGTGCATAAATCATTATTGAAAGTACATTTAAATACTGTAGTAGATTAATAAGAGTGGATTATTTAATGATTGTGATTTAAAAGGTTAAAAGTGAGTTAAAGTTTCAATTTGAACTTGTAATTATTTTGTCCAATTATTATAAATGGATTTGCCTCCTGGAAGTCATGAAGTTCCAGTCCAGGCCTCGACATATATATATATAAATTGAGTACATATTTCTGAAATTTACGTTGATTAGTACCCTTAACACAAGTCTTAAATGTACTTAGCAAGGGGCTAGTTTAATTGTTGTAATAATGTCCTACAATAAAATTATATTACTATTTAATACACTTACGTGCAATCTGGTAGATGATTTAAAAAGTAACTAAACTTTTTAGGTATGATCGGACTAACAAAGTATCGAATAGTTTCAATATTTAAATTTCCCCAAGAATGTTATTCAATCTAGTTACAAACAATTCTGTGACTATTTTATATTATTATTAATAATTATATTTTATATTAAATTATTATGAATAAGGATGGTGTCACAATTAAATCGTACTTCCATTATTTTTTCGACGTAGCTCAGTTGCGTGTGGCCTGACTTTGTATCAGTGGGTACAGGGTTCAAATCCAGCTTGAGCATGTACAAATAAAGTAATAAAGTTTTTCGTAATAAAAATACATTTGCGAAATGCACCGAATATAACAGTGAGGGAAAACTTCGTGAGGAAACCTATTTATCCCGAACAGGTAATAGTTACTGGTTGTAAATGGTCACATGGCTTACCTCCTGTCACATTGAGTATTGACTATCTGGTCATTATTTGGGTTCAAGGTTGTTATAAAATAATTACCTCTGCGATTGTGGAGATGGAAACCTGAACCTCTGCTACCCCGCAAGGGTTTATCATTGTGAGCGCGTTTGTCTTTTTTTGTCTACTATTTATTTAGTCAATAATTTACATACGCATTCACGTCCTTTAATCCCTTTCGGTGTGGACATAAAAACATATCCTTGGTCACTTACTAGCATGAATATTGGGCTGTGATGTCATATGGAACATTGGTGACAGGTTGCTAGCTTACGTCCAATAGATTCCACCTAGTTCCTTAGTCGCCTCCTACGACATGCCGGGAAGAACGGCAGCTAGTTAGCATTCTTTTTACGTCCAAACTAGCATGGCAGATAATATGGTATGCTGAAGTTTTATCAAGTGTGTATCAAACCTAATGTTGAATACAAAAGACAATCAAACTTCATTTCATATTTTACTGAACATAAAGTATGGGTAAGTTTAGAAAATGTATAAATTAAAGTCAACACTGAAATAGAATACCTACATTGGGCGAAGGGCTATCAACCAGTCACTGTTATTCCATATTAATTCGTTTGTGTTTCAAGTGAAGAGTGGTTTTGAAGTTCTATCTATACTTAAATTAAATGCATTGAGGTTTTAAGCACGTAAGTATTAATATTGTTATTTATTTTTTAATATAAAATAAACATAAAACAAGATACGCTGTACGACAAGTGTAATCAGAGACTTGAGTGCCCATCTCCTAAATTTCGAAGGCATGTAAGTCATGAGCAACTCAAAGTCCGCGGTTCACTAGATAGACAGCACCCAACGTGATGGGTAGTGGACCGTATCGTCGTATACAGGCACTGGCTATTACCAATCGAGAGGGATAGGCAGGTTTCCACACGGTGTTTTCCGTCACTGTTAGCAACTATTATATGTACACGGTAAATTTTATTCATTGGTACATGCCAGAGCCGGGGTTGGAACTAAGGACCTCTAATAAGAAGCCATAGGTCTTCCCCACTTGGCTACAGCCGTATTTATTATTAATAAATATTATGATTTCAAAATACAAACGCGTTCACGACCATGAAGCCTTGCGGGGTAGTCAAATGTTCTGGTTTCCATGTCCACACGTGTTAATCTGATAGTCAGTACTGAATGTGACAGGTAGTAAGCCACATCGCCATTTACAAGCACTATCTATTACCTGTTCGGGGAACAGTGGGGCTAATATGGTCATATGAAGCAAAGATGAAATGAATCATGTTTGAAAGGAGAACGAAAGCAGAAGTTGCTAATTGGCCATAGAGATCCCGCCATATACATTGGCAGTTGGGGGCGTCGCCACAGTCGCGTAATTCAGTGTTACCAGTAAACACGCCAAAACTAGCACTCACTGTGCCATACGGCTCGATACATTATAGGTTTCATTTGTAACGGTCTTTGGTTGCAGAGCTATAAACTCAAATAAAACAAATTAGTATATCATTGTTGTTATACTTAGATCATAAGATAACATTCAAAGAGAGCTTGTGATAGGGCCTATTTTAAATAAACATATTTTGACTTAGATATATTAATTTGTTTTATTTGAGTTTATAGCTCTGCAACCAAAGACCGTTACAAATGAAACCTATAATGTATCGAGCCGTATGGCACAGTGATTGCTAGTTTTGGCGTGTTTACTGGCAACAGTGAATTATGGAACTGCGGCGACGCCTTCATCTGCCATAATATATTCAAAATTATAAATATCACAAGCTCTCTTTGAAAGTTATCTTATGATCTAAGTATAAATTAAAAAAACTATTTCAAACATGGCACTGAGCATTGTCTTTACATATTTTTTACCGAGGTTAGATCAGCGGAGACCCTAGCTTGGAGAAGAACTAACAAGAAACTCCGGAAATCAATTTATTATAATCACCCTTAAGCGTTCAGAGGCCCAAGTCCACTAAATTTAATGTATTTTGCACTCCCGCTACTCGACTAACAACATCGCACTATTACGGAAAACGATTTTAATAAAACGCCTTAGTAGCCTTTTTTATTGCGGAAATGTAAGTAAGCACTAAAAATGCAGTCCCATTAACTTTTTATAAGGGATAGGTAAGTTTTAGTGTTGCCTAAATGCAAGACCAAGACGAGACTTAGCCAGTCTTGGTCTTGGTCTTGCAGCAAGAGTCTTGCAATTCCCTATTAGTCTATTACTATTTATTAAAGTTTATTAAAAAACTATTTACTAAATTATTTATAAATAAATTATAATAAAACTATAAATAAAATATTTGAGCCAAATCACTGCCAACAGGGAGAGTGCCCAAGATGCTGGCAGCATTTCCGCGCTGAATGGCTAAACTAATTCTTTGGCCAAAATAAGCCCCAGCCCTTGGGTCCCCGCTGACCTCCTTCAGGCGACCAGACAAATCGTTGAAGAAGGCCACAGTGTCTGGACCCCATGGTTTCTACCGCAAAAGGGCTGAAGATGTAAAGTTTTATATATATTTAAAATCTTATAAAAACGTATTAGAATTGAAACATTGTGAGCTTGAATTAACATAGCCATAGGTGACCATAGTAAAGATCAAGCAGATTAATAAATTACTGCAATACAAAACTCTTATCGCAGGCTTTTTGTATTATTCGTAGGTAAGTATCTACGCTTTTTATATTATTTTATGCGTATTGTAGAATTGTTTTGCACGTTTCGGGTATATTTAAAAGTGGCTACAATATTTTTCAAACGGATCACCCGATTGGAACATTTTTTTGCTATTTTTTCTTGTAAAACTTAAGAAATATAATGACTGAATGTACAAAAATAGTACCTAAGTAATTAGTTTAAAACCATATAATCAATATTTTAATTTAATATATACTTACTAGAATAAATTATTATGACATCTACTACCTATCCTTACCATTTTATCGTTATCATAATTCTACTTGCGTGATCATTATAATGTATTCATTTTCATTATAAGCACTATGAAACTTATTTATTCTTTAGAACACCTGTAGGTACCTACTCTTAAAATTCGAAATTATTTTGCATGAGTATACCTACGCCCTGTGGCGGCCATAAAATAATGTCAAATGTTGTGATTCGGCGGCAACGATTGTTGAATATGATTTCAAAAAAAGCCGCCGGCGCATGTATCATAACCATGTACTTCCGAAAAGCGGCAAATTTCTTTGAGAAGTAAGTACAAAACCTATGATGCCGCATTATCATGTAGGTATGTTTATGGTAATAGTCATAATGCGCATAGGTCCAGTTTTTCATATTCTTTGATACTAACTACTCCGTGAAATAGCGCTAAGTCCTAGCTGCAAAACGCAAGAGTCTTGCAGGCTATGTCTTGTTCTTGCTCAAGTCTTGCACGGTCAGTCTTGGTCTTGGTCTTGCAATAACGCAAGAACAAGACCAAGACTGAATTTGGGCAACACTAGTAAGTTTATAAGAACAAAAGACAATATTTTACATTTTAAAACTGGCGCCACTATGCATTGTCATGGCCACTATACGTTCGCGTGCTTCGAAATGAAAAATATTGCCTTTTGTTCTTATAAACGTAAACCTTGAAAAGAGTTACTGGGACTGCACTTTTAGCGTTGACTGTCAATAAAAAAATTAGTATACTTTATTTCCATTCCTACATACTCCGGGCTTTGAAGTCCCTACTGAGTTGGACATATTATTATGCGGATGAATTATAGTAGATTGCCGAAAGGTATAAATGTATCTGTAATGTATATGGATTATTAACGGATCTGAGACGTGGACAGTTACTGCGGGACTAGCCCACAAATTCAAGGTCGCTCAGCGTGCTATGGAGCGGAAGATGATCGGGGTTTCTCTGGTAGATCGCATCAGAAATGAGGTGATACGAGAGAACTAAAGTTACCGACATTATGAAAGAATTAGAACGCTGGAGCAAAAAGTCCAAGAGTGGAGACCGCGTCTCAGTAAACGTAGTGTGGGGCGCCCCCCGGCAAGGTAGGAAGACGACCTGCGCAGGTTGGCCGGCATCGAATGGATGCGAACGGCCACTGACAGGGAGAAGTGGCGTCATTTGGGGGAGGCCTATGTCCAACAGTGAATTGATAAAAGCTGATTATGATGATGATAAATGTATGTGACATGGAAGGACGATACGGTTCACTACCTATCACGTTGGTATGTCAATCTAGTGAAACGCGGGCTTTGAGAGGCTCTTACCTAAAAGGGCTTCAAGTTTTCGGAGATGAGTACTCTAGCCTCTGACAACCCCGCCACAATAAAAAAGGGAGTGTGTATACACAAGTCGTGAAACGTGTGTATGTGGTTCACTTTTTAGGAAGAATATTGGGGTTGTGATATCACATGGAATATTGGTTGACATGTTGCTAGCCCATCGCCCAATTGATCCCATTTACCCATAGTCTCTTAGTCGCCTCCTACGATATGCCGGGAAGAACGGCAGCTAGTTAGCATTCTTTTGACGTTCCAGTATATTCATTTTACAAGCAAACGGTCACGTATATTTTATAAACAAATTACCTTGCTACTGACATTTCATATTTTATTTGATTATAAAATACACATGAAAAGTCCCTTGTAAAATGATTAAAAATCGCTAGTCACTCAAAAATATTATTTCCAGTATATTGCTTATGTGTGTAGGCAACAAAAATCACTATAACCAACTAACTCTTTATTACATACTCTATATTACACTATACGCTATTCGCGTTAAGTAAATAGTGACGTCATGATAATCAGAGGTCAAACTGACCAATGAGACGTGAGTAAATGAGAAAAGAAGTCACATTGACCAATAACAGACAACCCCTATAAAATCTCATTGGTTAAATCATGGAGACCTTGATGACATCACTATTTTCTTAATGCGAATGTACTATAGTCACTCAAAAACATTATTTCCAGTATATTGTTTATGTTTTTCTTATGTGTATAGGCAACAAAAATCACTATAACCAACTAACTCTTTATTACATACTCTATATTACACTAGATCTTAACCCTAGAACTTCCGTAGACTCTTGAGCCGGTTGTTCCTCCGCATCCCGGCTGCTCTAACCCTGATCCAGTACCTCTTGGTGGTCGGATCCAGGTCTTTGATGGCCGGGGCTTTCCCTAACTCTAGTTTGTACAGCCAGTCCGGGTACTCAGAATCCGGTTTAAGCTGGAAAGAAACTTTATTTGTAATAATTTTGGTGACGTTAGGAGTACCTATAACCGCCGAGAGTATATGAGAGGATGTATGAATGTCAATGAAGCGAAAGTGGTCTGTCAGGATCGAGACAAATGGGGATCCGTGATCTCTGCCTACCCCTCTACAGGGAATCAGGCATGATGTGTATGTATGTATAATTTAGACCTACACAAATTGAAACAAGCCCCTGGGTAAGTACATTTAAGACTTGTGTTAAGGGTACTAGTCAACGTATATTTAAGAAATATAATATATATAGATAAATACATATATAGAATATATAATCAACAACCAGACTGGAAAGCAGAAGAAAAGTGTAGTTCTTAACTCTGCCTCCACCGGGAATCGAACCCGGGACCTCACGATTAGCGTTCAGGTGTCTAACCGATCGCGCCACGGAGGACGTAAATTTGTGTTACATGCATATAAGATGTACAACTCTTAAAATTAGTTTCAGCATGGGCTGCCGCTTCTGTGCGTACAAATATTAAAATAAAACATTGGAATTAAAACTAACAAAACGTAACATACAACCTCATTTTTTATGTTTCGAATAATAGAAGTAGTTATTAAGTATATATTGTTATTTCTTATAGTTAACATTGCAACCATATTCTTACAATAATGTATTATTAATTTATCTATTACATATTTTACTTAACTTAATGTTATGTAATATAACATATATAATATACATACATACACATCACGCCTGATTGCCTGTAGAGGGGTAGGCAGAGATCACGGATCCCCATTTGTCCTAATCCTGACAGACCACTTTCGCTTCATTGATATTCATACATCCTCTCATGCACTCTCGGCGGTTATAGGTACTCCTAACGTCACCTTTTTTCAATATAGCATCTATCTGACTGTTATATGTCATATTAGGCCGGCCCCTACGTAACCGCCCTTCGACTTTACTCATATATGTATATTCCTTTTGTCAATCTGCTATCATTCATCCGCATAACATGTCCAAACCATCGAAGCATTCTCTTTTCAATCTTAGTCACTACATCTTCTTTCAAACCGCAAACTTCCCTTATCACACTATTTTTAATTCTATCATTCAATGTCACTCCTAACATCTTCTCAGTCATCGCATTTTGACGGCATTGATTCTACTTTCATGCTTCTTTCGCCATACCCAACTTTCACTACCATAATATGTAGGAATGATATGTAATTATATATGTATAATATGTAATATAACATAATATGTAATATGTTGAAAGTGGTGTTAAAAGTTATCTCAATTAATTAACTAGTGGTTCTGTACACCCCAAAAGGATTAAAGAAACATGAATGTGTATATCTTGTACTAGGATATTTGTGCAGATTATAATAATCTGAATCATAGTTTAATCTTACTTCAGTAATCATGTGATGTTACTAGTTGAGTTGCATTAGTGTCACATTTCAACATTGTTGGCAATCTAATAACAACTTCACACTATTATTGAACTATGATTTAGCAAAAAGCATTAATTGACTTGGCCCCCTAATAATTTATATAAATGACACAAATATTCTAGGAACTTAAACACACTCATGTTTCTTCATCCCTTTTTGGGTCGAATAGTACCTCTTAGATACAATATATCATATTTCGTAGGTCACTTTACTGTATATGAAATTCAGAACAATATTCATTCTAAACAACAAGATATTATTATGTGTCTCAATTTCTGTTCACCTGGTAGTAATTCAAAGACATATCGCACCTTCGGGACCAAACTCGCAGTTGTGCAACTTTTTACGAAAATGACTTAAGTATACAGAATTAACAGCGATAATCGACTTTATATACACAGCAAAAAGTTTTAAAATCCTTTGAAAAATGGAGCGGTGAGGCGGGGGAGTATGTTATGTCTTTACGCCTAATTGAAAGAGAATTTTAGAGTGAAAAATCACTCTCCTGTAAAATTAGGTTTGTTGCATAAGTGCGAGTTTGGTCCCAAAGGTGCGATATGTATTACCTTAACATCCTCTCCAGTGGTATAAATGTTTGATCCACACACATAGTTCACTAGTTTTTCAGGGTCAGTTTCCACGGGTAAGACGGTTTTCTCTACCGTGCCAAGCTTTCCCATTTTCTTTTTACCCTTTCCAAGGCCCATTACACCTTAAAAAGAAGTTGTAAAACAGTATAGTAATAATAATAATATTTGGACATTATTACACAAATTGAACTAGCCCCTTGGTAAGTACATTTCAGACTTGTGTTAAGGGCACTTAAGAAATTTATACATATTATATATAGATAAATACATACATACATAGCATATATTCAACAACCAGACCAGAAAGCAGTAGAAAAGCGTAGTTCTCAAGTCTGCCTCCACCGGGAATCGAACCCGGGACCCCACGATTAGCGTTCAGGTGTCTAACTGATCGCACCACGGAGGTCATCAAATAAATAAGTCTGCTTACAACAGTGGCCAAGGGACCAATGATATTATGTCACTAAGCATATTGTTTATCCCAGACCAAGCCATTAAGAAAAATTTACAGAGGCAAAACATACTAAATTTTTTGTCTGTCAAAAAGTAAAAAGTTATTCAAGTAATAAGTATAACCTTTGGTTCTGAGTGCTACAATTACAATTAAATTGTAGATAGCAATTTAGAGACTAGAGATAAATGAGATATCATCTAAATTGAACTAAGGGAGTCGGGGTAAAATGCATTAATATAGTGTGATAGGTTAGTAAGCAATATTCCATATGAATACTATGACGAGGATGTCAAATGTAAGCAAACAGATCATGTCTCTTAGAGAAACTGTTTAACCTAAGGAATTAACAAGACTGGGTTGTAAAAACTTCTGGATATTCTCAGAAGACTTTTATAAACACAAAAATACAAACCTCCCGCTACAGAAGTCTTTTTTACTGCAGCAAGCAGCGCAGCGTCTGTACTTATTGATGCTGCACATGGTATTTGGAATAGAGCTTTAGTTAGAAAAGCAGAAAACATTTTATTTCATATGTTATCAAATAAAGTACGTAATCGCGATTTTGAGGTTACTTCATGGTTTTTTTTTTATTTAGTTTATCATACGGATATTGTATAGCTACAATTAAACCGACGTAACTCAAAATTCATTACTTTTGGGAATCAAGGAATAAAGTAATTGAATAATCTATTTTTTAACATTAAAGTTGTATAGATTAGTAGATACATTTAAATTGTCGAACATTTTTTTTCTATTTGGTCATGTAGCTATTTGATTTTAAATCTGCATGATTATAATTTGAAAAAAAAATTAATTTGTATTTTTTTTTATTATTTAAAAAAAAGGGGCAAATTTAAGTCACTTTGTTATTTTTAGTTATAAAAAAATGAAGGACCCTTTTTAATTTCAATCAATTTATTATTTTCTTAAGACAATATTATTTGGCTTAATTGAAAAACAGTCTCTTTAAAATTATTAAGAAACATTATTTAACTGTAACATGTCATTATTAATCTCAAATCAATACAGAATATCATTTATTTAATGCAAATGAAAATGATGGTCGCACTTTTATTGTTACCTTTATTAAATAAGAATACTTTTAACATTTATGACATCATCAGTCTTAACTTGAGTTAACTTTATTATAAGACGAGTACAAAATTAAAGGATACCCGTATTCCCAGGGGGGCGTAGGCTTCCTCGTCAACAAAGTCTTTAGCAACAACGTTGTGGAAGTGTCTAGTTTGTCGACAAGGGTGGCGCACATCGTTCTTAAGCTCTCGGATCGATACTCACTCAAAATGATCCAAGTGTACGCCCCCACATCGGCACACTCAGACCAAGATGTAAAGGCCCTATACGAGGACATCGAACGGGCCTTACATCATACCACGACCGCTCACTACAACGTTGTGATGGGGGACTTCAACGCTAAAGTTGGTCAAAGGGAGAGTGGTGAATCGAGGATGGGGCCACGCGGCATTGGCAGTCGGAATTCCAGGGGACACATGTTGTATAATATATGGCTGTATGGTAACGAAGACCTTCTAGCCTGTCTTAGTACAAGGATATTTATTTATTGAATTTATTCCATTCTTATCACATAAGATAATTTGCCAATAACATTATCATCAATAGAATCGAATGTTTCACGCAAGAATTCATTCATTAAAATAACATTCTTAATAGAAACAAAACTTTTGTTTCAGATTCTTCGCAGAATATCTAAAAATTACACAACTTGTGTACAGGAGCAACATAGCTAATTTATTAGGTGGGTTTTTAATTTATCTTATTCATATTTAAATATATTTAACATGAAATAACATTAGATCAATGCATAAGATTAGTTGTGTCATCATTTTATAAATATGTAAAGCAATTATTGAAAATGCAAAAATTATTATTCGAAATTTTCAATTACAGCTAACCCAAAACTTTTCATTGTTCATTCTTTACACATATATACATTCACTTCCTTCAAACCCTTTCGGGGTAGACAGAACCTCGGAGAATGAGTATCTCTTAGGTCACTTATTGGCACAGATATTGGAGTTGTCATATGGAACATTGGTGACGGATTGAATTCGACGTAGCTCAGTTGTTTGGGGCTTGGCTTTGTATCAGTGGGTATAGGGTTCAAATCCCACTTGAGCATGTACCAATGGAAATGAAGTTTAATGAATTTCTATGTACATTTTCGTAATAAAAACACATTTAAGAAATGCATCTAATTATACGGTGAGGGAAAACGTCGTGAGGAAACCTACCTGTTCGTCGAACAGTCAGTGGCAATAGTAATAGTAATAGGTAATAGTCAGTGGTTGTAAATCGCGACATGGCTGACCACCTGTCACATTGACTACTGACTATCTGGTTAACACGTGGGTTCGAGGTGTCCATTGCATGACTACCTTCGCAATTACGGAGATGGAAACCTGACCCTCTGACTACCCCGCAAGGGTTAATGGTCGTAAATGCGTTTGTTTGTGTTTGTTTTTGACAGATTGCTAGCCTTTCGTCCAAATGATTCCATTTACTAGTTTTTATATAATCCTATACACCTCTTTATTCTTTAGATGCCACCACCATAGTATGTCTTGGACAACGTTATTCATATTCCTGGTTCTACTAAGTCAATCTACAGTATTTTGTAGAAAAAATGAAAAACCTATGATAAATACTCATGTAAGTATGTTGTATAATACCATAGTAAAATATTATAAATAGCTGTACTAATATTGAGTAGAAGACGTCTAACTTTTTTGATTCGGCGACAAAATTTTATTATTTACAACGCAAATAAATGAGAAGAAAAAGTAGTTTTAAGAGTATAGAGATCTTGTCACCATCACCACAATGTTTAATAGTTTCACTCCATACAAATCGACAGAACCTAAAAGATTTGATATCTCTTAAGTCAGTTTTTGCATTAACATTGGGGTTGCGATGTCACAAGTTTGATGACAGGTTGCTAGTCCATGGTCCAATTGATTAAATTTCTTAAAATAATGTGGCACTATATCTTCATTAATGCTCTAGTGTCCTTGTTTAAGAGAAAAAGAAAGCTTTGCGACTGCAAAAGTAGCAGGTTACCCCACGTACCAAATAAAAAGAGGACTCAGCGAGGCGCGGTCCCCGTTACACGGCGCGGAGTCCAAATGGCGTGTTTTAATTGGTGCGGAGTCTAAAAATGTGTAGTAGAAAGAAGATACCTGATTTGATTCGCCGATGCCATGTTTTAATTGGTTGTGATATCTCCCCTCCATCTCGCGTACCTCGTTTCACCCCGCGTGATGCCACGCTAGTTTCCATACAAATATTGCGTAAGGCCCACTCCTCTTATTAATTACTCCATGAGTTTCCCCGTCTCAGTAGGTCTATTTGACAGTAGGTTAAAATAGTAAAGAGGTTGCAACCGACTCATTTAATAACCGTTTTGTTCCAGAACAAAGCTCCCAATAAACGACCACTATTAGCCCAAGTGGCAATGCATGAAAACGATCAGAACATCATTCGGAATGACCAAGAAATCCTCGGAACAGATCTAACCTATAACACAAACATAAGCGGACCTAATAGAACCAAAAACTCAACCGATCTGTTCCAAATATTGCACCAAACCGTTGCAGATAAGGAAGATCTAAATCCTATAACAACAGAGCATTTAAACAGGAATTATACCCGTGAAACCCGATTAGCCCGGTTCGGTAGATCCTTAAACAAATTGGCAGGGAGAATCTATCCAGCTGGACACAAATATCCAACTGCTTCGCTATGCCCTCTGCAGGGGCAAGAGAAGTTACTCCTCATTCTGGTCCACAGTGCTCCATCGCACAGTGAAAGAAGAAAGGCAATCCGGTCCACGTGGGGTACCATAGCTGCGAGAAGCGATGTAGTCTTGGCATTCTTTTTAGGATTATCAAACATATCTGACTATCAAAAACTGATCGTGGACGAAATGGATACGTATTTGGACATTGTTGTCGGCAATTTCGTGGATAGATACGATAATTTGACTTTGAAAACCATGTCAATGTTGGAATGGGTGCATAGGTATTGCTCTCGTAGTGGCTTCGTGCTGAAAACCGACGATGATATGTTCATAAGTACAGTTAAGCTGTTACAACTTATTAAGCGGCTGCCAAGGCATAGTCGGACTATTTGGGGACGCGTTATCGAAAATGATAGACCGGTGAGGTTGAAAACTAGAAAGTACTACGTGTCCCATCTCGAATATCCCCAATCGAAGTTCACGACTTACGTGACCGGACCATCTTATTTGACCACTACTGATGTAGTAAGTAAACCTTTAACTTGTGTAGTAATCAGAGGTTCAGGTTTCTATCTTCGCAATAGCGAAGGTAGTAATTCAATGGCCACCTCGAACCCACGTGTTGACCCAATAGATTCCATTGATCTTTCGTTCCTTAGTTGCCACCTACGACGGGAGGAACGGCAGTTAGTTAGCATTCTTATGCATCGTATATTATTATATTTATACTCGTATTAATTAACATATTACAGAACGCGCCACTTAAGATGGCAGATGGAGGCGTCGCCATAGTTGCGTTATTTAGTGTTGCCTGTAAACACACCAAAACTAGCACTCACTGTGCCATACGGCTCCATACATTATAGGTTTCATTTGTAACGGTCTTTGGTTGCAGAGCTATTAACTCAAATAAAACAAATTAATATATCAAAGTCAAAATATTTTTATTCAAAATAGGCCCTATCACAAGCTCTCTTTGAAAGTTATCTTATGATCTAAGAATAAATAAAAACAACTATTTCAAACATGGTACTGAGCATTGTTTTTACATATTTTTTACCGAGGTTAGTTCAGCGGAGACCCTAGCTTGGTGAAGAACTAACAAGAAACTGCTGTTGCTCCTGCAGATCGTGCTCGTCTTTTGGCCTCTTTTAAGTCGGAGTCTTGTCACTGGCTGAACGCTTTACCATCCGTCAACACTGGAACGCTTCTTGACCGTAACACTTTCTGTCTGGGTGTCAGTTTGAGACTGGGTGCAAAAATTAATGAGGGTCATCGCTGTCGTTGTGGTGGGCTGATTGATGAGTTGGGACACCATGGCCTGTCGTGTCAGAGAAGTGCTGGTCGCTGGTCTCGACACGCCGCGCTCAATGAAGTTATTCGTCGTGCTCTTGTCGCTATCGACGTGCCTGCTGTGCTTGAGCCCGCTGGTTTGGCTCGTGATGACGGTAAGAGACCTGACGGAATGACTATCATTCCTTGGAAATGTGGAAGGACTTTGGTGTGGGACGCCACATGCGTGGACACTCTGGCTCCATCCCATCTCGCTGGGTCGGCTAACGAGGCTAGTACTGCGGCCACTCTGGCCGAGTCTCAGAAGTCAAGGAAGTACTCAGCACTTACGGACGAGTATTGTTTTGTCCCGTTTGCTGTTGAGACTTTAGGTCCTTGGGGTCCTGGGGCTCATCAATGAGTAAATTAAATATCGTCCCGTTTAATTTAAAAGTTTAGGGATCCCAGGGCTGGAGCATTTTTCTTTTAGAGAATTAGCATAGCTATTCAGAGGGGGAATGCTATCAGTGTCTTGGGAACCCTACCACCCTCTGACAGCGATGATTTTAAAGATATTATCTATGTAATTTAATTTTTATTTCTACTTTAGGTTTATAGTTTTAATTCTTTGTTATATTGTATATAATAAACATAATATTATTTTCTTTCAACAAGAAACTCCGGATATCAATTTATTATAATCACCCATAACAAACATAAAAATTACAAAGAAAGTGAGCAAAAAACACAACGCTGGTATTACTGAATTTATCTGTCATACAAAATAACACTTAATGGTGGAAACGTCAAATTTAGTTCCAAGTTTGCCGTCTGCCAACTTATGTGGCGCGATCTCTAGTTTCTTTTAATCTTTATTTATTTAGTCCTATGATTTTGATTTATTTAATCAATCAATCAGCCTATGTCATTCCACAGCTGCACGTAGGCCTCCCCAAGGTAACGCCACAAAACACGATTACGCGTGGCCCTTAGCCAACCACTACCAGCGACCTTCTTCAGGTTATCTGTCCATCTAGCAGGGGGCGTCCTTCACTTCGTTTACCGAGACGCGGCCGGCATTTGAAAAACACTTTGCTCCAATGGATTGATTGATTGATTGATTACTTACTTCTATCTATATATCTATCTTCTTTTCTTTTTTTTTATTCATTCTTAAGCCATTCACCACTAAAGTAAATCATTTATAAATAAATAATTATAAAACTTTAAATAAAATATTTGAGCCAAATCGCTGCCAACAGGGAGAGTGCCCAAGATGCTGGCAGCATTTCCTCGCTGAATGGCCAAGCTTATCCTTTGCCACTAAGGTTATGTCGGCTGAAGTACAAACACTGATGCCACGGCGTTTACACTTCTTGTTATTCAATCGCCATGGTTACACCAACATCGCCAGCCGCTACAACCGAAGAAAAAGTTCGTTGGTTCGTTCCAGTTGAGGATCCAAATCTTATTCCAAAGCGAACATTTTTAGCCAGTTTGGCATCACAGTTGAATAAATATTCAGCCGAAAATAATTATTTGTATTTTCAACTTTCACTGAGCTGAGGACTTTGTTGACGCACCATAGACGACTGTATCTTCTTTATTTAGATTGATTAGTTACTCCATGTAAATATTGATTACTTATAAAGATAATAAAAAACAGATTAATTAAAAAATGTTTTTGACTTCCAGGCATCGAGTTTGTTCCGGGAGGCTTTAGAAACGCCATTTTTTAAATTGGAAGACGTCTTCATAACCGGAATAGTAGCGGACAAATTGAAACTACAACGACGCAACGTCAGAAAAATGTACAACATAAAGTTGGACGAAAACTCTTGTATAATGAGAAAAGCAATAACTGTTCACGATTTATCTGTTTCCGAACTGTATAGAATATGGAGGAAAAGCCTAGAGAATTTTCCCTACTGTCACTAGTTCTAAAATATTGGGGTCCCACTACTGCCATCGTAAGAAAAAAGGACACAACATACATGTCTCGAGTTTTATTTTTATTCTTTAATATGCCATTCACCACTAAAGTTATGTCGGTAAAAGTACAAACACAGATGCCAAGGCGTTTGCACTTCTTGTTATTCCGTCGCCATGGTTATACCAACGCCGCCAGCCGCTACAACCAAAGAAAAACGAGGTTGAAGCTCCAATTCTTCTCTTCATTGTGCTTCGGTTCGTTCCAGTTGAGCATCCAAATCTTATCCCAAAGCGAACATATTTAGCCACTTTGGCATCACAATTGACTAAATATTCTGCTAAAAATAAATATTTGTATTTTCAACTTTCACTGAGGTGCTGACTTTGTTGACGAACCATAGACAACTGATCTCGAGAATCACGTTTTTTGAGATTCTATGGCCATCTTCAACCCACGAGTTAGTCAGTTTCTAACAAAGAGATAGGATAGAGATAGAATAAACTATGTCTCCATTTAAATTTACTTTTACTATATTTCCCCTTACCTTCTCATACAAATGCAGAGTATTAATTGGGCCGACCCAAAAAAGAAACCTGGACGTTAATGCGGCGGAAATCTGAAGAAGCGGTGCCTGCCGATAGATTATACATTCCCGGACACTATCTTGCCAATCGTGAAGTTTGTCCAGAATCAGGAAAGATCACCACCATAGTGATTTTAATTAAAAGTGCCCCTGAGAATGTCAATAACAGAAACCTAATCCGATCTACTTGGGGCCTCACCGCTGTGAAAGCAAACGTGGTGCTGAGCTTTGTCGTCGGCTATTCCGATCTGAACCCAAAAGTGGAACAACAAAAAAGAACTATTCGGCGATCTTATAATAAGTAATTCGTACAATGGGTACGCCAATTTGACTCTCAAAGGCATATCCATGTTAGAATGGATTGTTAACTACTGTCCTGAAGCCAAGTTCTACATGTCTGCCGACGATGATATGTTTATTCATGTGGATAACTTATTAGCTTTTGTGGAGAGGGAGGTGGGAAAGGAACACTCTATCTGGGGGAGTTTGATCCAGGGAGTTGTGCCGTACAAAACGGGAAAGTATGCGGTCACGAGTGAAGAATATTTAGCTAAATTTTATCCCCCATACATGATGGGCGCAGCCTATGTTATGACAGTAGATCTTGTAAGTGTAACTTATTTAATGTACGAAAAAGTCATAAGACAAATGCGTTCACGATAATTAACCCTTGCGTGGTAGTCAGAGGTCCAGGTTTCCGTTTAGGTAATTGCGAAGGTACTATTTCTATGGCCACCTCGAACCCACGTGTTAACCAGATAGTCAATGTGACAGGTGCTAAGCCATGTCGCCATTTACAAGCACTATTACCTGTTCAAGGAACAGGTTTCCTTACGATGTTTTTCGTCACCGTAGTATTCACATCCTTTAAACTTTGACGACTTCCGTGGCGCGATCGGTTAGACACCTGAACGCTAATCGTGAGGTCCCGGGTTCGATTCCTGGTGGAGGCAGAGTTAAGAACTACGCTTTTCTTCTGCTTTCCATTCTGGTCGTTGATTATATATGCTATATATATATTTATCTATATATAATATGTATACATTTCATAAATATACGTTGGCTAGTACCCTTAACACAATACCAAGGGGATAGTTTTTAGAGACAATGATATCTCGTAGGTACCGCGAATATGCTTTCAGAAAGTTTACTCAAGACTAAAAGAACGAAATTATACGCACTTGATTTCATTTACATATCATTTATTTTGAATCTGAACATCTTAAATCAAGGAAAAATATAAAATACAAACACTTTTAAGAAAAGTCACATTTGTGGTGTTTATTTTCGAATCCTAGCAAAACTTTCATCATATTCGCGGTGTTATAATATGATCGACGATGTGGAACATTGGTGACAGGTTCCTAGCCCATCATTCAACAGATTCCATTAACCCTAAGTCCCTTTATCTTTCTATAAACGGTATATAGCGATAAAACGCCAGCTAGTAAGCATTCTTTTCACGTGAGATTAGCTTGGCATAAAAAGAGACGTTATGTTTAATGACATTTGCTTTACGACTTATCTTTACACACTCCCTTTTTTATTGTGGCGAGGTAGTCAGAGGTTTGAGAGCCCATCTTCGAAATTTCGAAGGCATGTTAGGTATGGGTCACTCGAAGCCCGCGTTTCACTAGATAGACAGCACCCAACGTGATAGATAATGAATTGTATCGCCGTATACAGACACTGGCTATTAAAATATATATTTTATTTATATGTTTTATTTATATATATAAAAAAGCCTAACGTATATATAGAGCGTACTTAATTTTATAATAAGTATGCTCCATATATACAGCCCTACCATCCACATTATCTATATACGAATTACTTGAAAGTTACTACTAAACAGAAATAACAATAACATTATTGATTATTTCTTCATCAAATTCAATATATTCCACAATAAAGATGGAAAATCATGCAGTAGACAGTGTTAAGTTGTTAATCTGCCTATAACAACTATACATTGCATAAATAATATATTATACCGAATAATAAGTGCTCTTAAATATTACAAAGGGGCTAGTATATGATGCATTAAGAAAATAGTGAGGTCAGCATGTCACCATGAAGCGTAAAGCTTGTTGTTAAGGAGAGGAAATGAAAGAAAGAATAAAATAAAGAGAATTTAATTAGAGAAAAAAAAAATTGAACAATTAAACAGGTTTAGGCTTATCTGGCGAATTTGTTTGATTAAAATGATGATATGAATTGGATTTGGTGTTATCGAGTCTTGGCACTTGCCATAACCAAGCACACACTATCTCCAATAAATACAGTGAGCGCTCACCAATGATGGCTCTATAGTCTATGCCGGCGCTTTCACTCAGTGACTCCAAGTCAATCAGTGCCTCTTTCAGACCCCACTTCTTAAGCAGAGCCTCCACCGACCAATCTGAGCTTCTCTCCTGATAAGAACACAGGAATCGGGCGTCAGTTCCTTCCAGCAAGTAAGCAACGGTGGCGATCACCTCTTCGAAGTGAGTGGGATCGTAGAAACAGTCCGAAGCCAAAATCAGGTCGAGTGGCCTCAGGGAGTGCAGATCGGCGAGGAACAGGCCCCAGGTGAGACCGACAATGCGCACGTCACGTTCAGGCACTAGTCCGTTGGCTTCGCAGCAGGACGCCAAGTGTTGCAGAGAAAGCGGCAGCGCGACGCTGTCTGTTAAGGTTATCGCTGCGTCCAAAGATACCAAGCGAGAACGGGAGCCGAAGGCCACGTGTAGAAAGAGTAACCGGCCGTCAATAACTCGGGAATAACCACTTCTAGAAACTCTCCGCGAGTATCGCCGTTGCTGTTTGACTTCCCACGGAACACAAACTTCTTCAATGCACTATTCAGAGGAACACCATCGCTCATTGCATAAGCATTTATTCTAAGTTGGATAAATACAGAAATGCTCTAGATATTTTTATATTTTTTCTACTTTATATCACGTGACTTGTATGTCTTCCAGTAAGAATCTCCTCAAAATTATTTTCTCAACCGACAATTCCGATTTCTTCCTAACAATGTCAATTCTGTCAGATCACCTTCATAAAAAAGTATATAGACTCATTTCATGTCAGGGATCAATAGAATAGTATCAAAGGCTCAACCCGACAAAATTGATCTTAAAAAGTTTACACAATTTCTTTATCTTCTTCTCAATCGTTACGCTCTTATCAGAGCGGTCGTGGTCTTCATGACGTGGCATCTTGAGCAGCCGACATGGTTCGCCGCACAACCTCCCGCCACCTCTGCCTGTTGCCACAATTTCTTTATAGACTTTCACCATTGAGGTCTAAAAATACTTTTTAGATGGAAGGAATGACCTAAGTCTCGTTAACATATAAAAATATATCGTTGCATAGATTCTGCATAACCTCACTTTCAAAACGTAAATAAACAAATTCCAGGACAAAATCATTGAGATGATTAATTGCATGAAAATACAAGAAATTATCAAAATATCTAACACAAAACACTAAATCCGCCGTTAGTAAGTTATAAACAAGAAGAACAATATAAAAACTTATGCTAAATGAACGTGAGTAATGAAAATTTCCAGAACCTATTAAAATTTAGAATATACCACGTTATAGGTTAATTATCGTAAACGCGTTTGTCTTATGACTTTTTCGTACATTAAATAAGTTACACTTACAAGATCTACTGTCATAACATAGGCTGCGCCTATCATGTATGGGGGATAAAATTTAGCTAAATATTCTTCACTCGTGACCGCATACTTTCCCGTTTTGTACGGCACAACTCCCTGTATCAAACTCCCCCAGATAGAGCGTTCCATTCCCACCTCCCTCTCCACAAAAGCTAATAAGTTATCCACATGAATAAACATATCATCGTCGGCAGACATGTAGAACTTGGTATCAAGACAGTAGTTAACAATCCATTCTAACATGGATATGCCTTTGAGAGTCAAATTGGCGTAACCATCGTACGAATTACTTATTATAAGATCGCTATATAGAAATATATAGAATAGTTCGTTTTCTTGTTCCACTTTTGGGTTCAGATCGGAATAGCCGACGACAAAGCTCAGTACCACGTTTGCTTTCACAGCGGTGAGGCCCCAAGTAGATCGGATTAGGATTCTGTTATTAACATTCTCAGGGGCACTTTTGATTAAAATCACTATGGTGGTGATCTTTCCTGAATCTGGACAAACTTCACGATTGGCAAGATAGTGTCCGGGAATGTATAATCTATCGGCAGGCACCGCTTCTTTAGATTTCCGCCGCATTAACGTCCAGGTTTCTTTTTTGGGTCGGCCCAATTAGTACTCTGCAATTGTATGAGAAGGTTAGGGAAAATATAGTAAAAGTAAATTTAAATGGAGACAGTTTATCCTATCTCTATCCTATCTCTTTGTTAGAAACTGACTAACTCGTGGGTTGAAGATGGCCATAGAATCTCAAAAAACGTGATTCTCGAGATCAGTTGTCTATGGTTCGTCGACAAAGTCAGCACCTCAGTGAAAGTTGAAAATACAAATATTTATTTTTAGCAGAATATTTAGTCAATTGTGATGCCAAACTGGCTAAATATGTTCGCTTTGGGATAACATTTGGATCCTCAACTGGAACGAACCGAAGCACAATGAAGAGAAGAATTGTAGCTTCAACCTCGTTTTTCTTCGGTTGTAGCGGCTGGCGGCGTTGGTATAACCATGGCGACGGAATAACAAGAAGTGCAAACGCCTTGGCATCAGTGTTTGTACTTTTACCGACATAACTTTAGTGGTGAATGGCATATTAAAGAATAAAAATAAAACTCGAGACATGTATGTTGTGCCCTTTTTTCTTACGATGGCAGTAGTGGGACCCCAATATTATAGAACTAGTGACAGTAGGGAAAATTCTCTAGGCTTTTCCTCCATATTCTATACAGTTCGGAAACAGATAAATCGTGAACAGTTATTGCTTTTCTCATTATACAAGAGTTTTCGTCCAACTTTATGTTGTACATTTTTCTGACGTTGCGTCGTTGTAGTTTCAATTTGTCCGCTACTATTCCGGTTATGAAGACGTCTTCCAATTTAAAAAATGGCGTTTCTAAAGCCTCCCGGAACAAACTCGATGCCTGGAAGTCAAAAACATTTTTTAATTAATCTGTTTTTTATTATCTTTATAAGTAATCAATATTTACATGGAGTAACTAATCAATCTAAATAAAGAAGATACAGTCGTCTATGGTGCGTCAACAAAGTCCTCAGCTCAGTGAAAGTTGAAAATACAAATAATTATTTTCGGCTGAATATTTATTCAACTGTGATGCCAAACTGGCTAAAAATGTTCGCTTTGGAATAAGATTTGGATCCTCAACTGGAACGAACCAACGAACTTTTTCTTCGGTTGTAGCGGCTGGCGATGTTGGTGTAACCATGGCGATTGAATAACAAGAAGTGTAAACACCGTGGCATCAGTGTTTGTACTTCAGCCGACATAACCTTAGTGGCAAAGGATAAGCTTGGCCATTCAGCGAGGAAATGCTGCCAGCATCTTGGGCACTCTCCCTGTTGGCAGCGATTTGGCTCAAATATTTTATTTAAAGTTTTATAATTAATTATTTATAAATGATTTACCTTAGTGGTGAATGGCTTAAGAATGAATAAAAAAAAAGAAAAGAAGATAGATATATAGATAGAAGTAAGTAATCAATCAATCAATCAATCAATCCATTGGAGCAAAGTGTTTTTCAAATGCCGGCCGCGTCTCGGTAAACGTAGTGTAGG
The DNA here is from genome assembly GCA_030578115.1 of Leucoptera coffeella. Lineage (NCBI taxonomy): Eukaryota > Metazoa > Arthropoda > Insecta > Lepidoptera > Lyonetiidae > Leucoptera > Leucoptera coffeella. The sequence goes on from JAMBLF010000463.1 coordinate 261,730, forward strand.
ACGCCCCCTGCTAGATGGACAGATAACCTGAAAAAGGTCGCTGGTAGTGGTTGGCTAAGGGCCACGCGTAATCGTGTTTTGTGGCGTTACCTTGGGGAGGCCTACGTGCAGCTGTGGACTGACATAGGCTGATTGATTGATTAAATAAATCAAAATTATAAGACTAAATAAATAAAGATTAAAAGAAACTAGAGATCGCGCCACATAAGTTTGCAGACGGCAAACTTGGAACTAAATGTGGCGTTTCCGCCATTGCCTGTTATATTGTATGACAGTTAAATTCAGTAATACCAGCGTTGTGTTTTTTGCTTACTTTCTTTGTAATTTTTATGTTTGTTAAGGGTGATTAAAATAAATTGATATCCGGAATTTCTTGTGGAAAGAAAATAATATTATGTTTATTATATACAATATAACAAGGAATTAAAACTATAAACCTAAAGTAGCAATAAAAATTAAATTACATAGATAATATCTTTATAATCATCGCTGTCAGAGGGTGGTAGGGTTCCCAAGACACCGATAGCATTCCCCTCTGAATAGCTATGCTAATTCTCTGAGAGAAAAATGCTCCAGCCCTGGGATCCCCAGGTTTTTAAATTAAACGGGACGATATTTCATTTATAATTGATGAGCCCCAGGACCTAAAGTCTCAACAGCAAACGGGACAAAACAATACTCGTCCGTAAGTGCTGAGTACTTCCTCAACTTCTGAGACTCGGCCAGAGTGGCCGCAGTACTAGCCTCGTTAGCCGACCCAGCGAGATGGGATGGAGCCAGAGTGTCTACGCATGTGGCGTCCCACACCAAAGTCCTTCCACATTTCCAAGGAATGATAGTCATTCCGTCAGGTCTCTTACCGTCATCACGAGCCAAACCAGCGGGCTCAAGCACAGCAGGCACGTCGATAGCGACAAGAGCACGACGAATAACTTCATTGAGCGCGGCGTGTCGAGACCAGCGACCAGCACTTCTCTGACACGACAGGCCATGGTGTCCCAACTCATCAATCAGCCCACCACAACGACAGCGATGACCCTCATTAATTTTTGCACCCAGTCTCAAACTGACACCCAGACAGAAAGTGTTACGGTCAAGAAGCGTTCCAGTGTTGACGGATGGTAAAGCGTTCAGCCAGTGACAAGACTCCGACTTAAAAGAGGCCAAAAGACGAGCACGATCTGCAGGAGCAACAGCAGTTTCTTGTTAGTTCTTCTCCAAGCTAGGGTCTCCGCTGAACTAACCTCGGTAAAAAATATGTAAAAACAATGCTCAGTACCATGTTTGAAATAGTTGTTTTTATATATTCTTAGATCATAAGATAACTTTCAAAGAGAGCTTGTGATAGGGCCTATTTTGAATAAAAATATTTTGACATTGATATATTAATTTGTTTTATTTGAGTTAATAGCTCTGCAACCAAAGACCGTTACAAATGAAACCTATAATGTATGGAGCCGTATGGCACAGTGAGTGCTAGTTTTTGTGTGTTTACAGGCAACACTGAATAACGCAACTATGGCGACGCCTCCATCTGCCATCTTAAGTGGCGCGATCTGTAATATGTTAATTAATACGAGTATAAATATAATAATATACGATGCATAAGAATGCTAACTAACTGCCGTTCTTCCCGTCGTAGGTGGCAACTAAGGAACGAAAGATCAATGGAATCTATTGGGTCAACACGTGGGTTCGAGGTGGCCATTGAATTACTACCTTCGCTATTGCGGAGATGGAAACCTGAACCTCTGAATACTACACAAGTTCAAGGTTTACTTACTACATCAGTAGTGGTCAAATAAGATGGTCCGGTCACGTAAGTCGTGAACTTCGATTGGGGATATTCGAGATGGGACACGTAGTACTTTCTAGTTTTCAACCTCACCGGTCTAGCATTTTCGATAATGCGTCCCCAAATAGTACGACTATTCCTTGGCAGCCGCTTAATAAGTTGTAACAGCTTAACTGTACTTATGAACATATCATCGTCGGTTTTTAGCACGAAGCCACTACGAGAGCAATACCTATGCACCCATTCCAACATTGAGATGGTTTTCAAAGTCAAATTATCGTATCTATCCACGAAATTGCCGACAACAATGTCCAAATACGTATCCATTTCGTCCACGATCAGTTTTTGATAGTCAGATATGTTTGATAATCCTAAAAAGAATGCCAAGACTACATCGCTTCTCGCAGCTATGGTACCCCACGTGGACCGGATTGCCTTTCTTCTTTCACTGTGCGATGGAGCACTGTGGACCAGAATGAGGAGTAACTTCTCTTGCCCCTGCAGAGGGCATAGCGAAGCAGTTGGATATTTGTGTCCAGCTGGATAGATGCGCCCTGCCAGTTTGTTTAAGGATCTGCCGTACCGGGCTAATCGGGTTTCACGGGTAGAATTCCTTTTTAAATGCTCTGTTGTTAAAGGATTTAGATCTTCCTTATCTGCAACGGTTTGGTGCAATATTTGGAACAGATCGGTTGAGTTTTTGGTTCTATTAGGTCCGCTTATGTTAGTGTTATAGGTTAGATCTGTTCCGCGGATTTCTTGGTCATTCCGAATGATGTTCTGATCGTTTTCATACATTGCCACTTGGGCTAATAGTGGTCGTTTATTGGGAGCTTTGTTCTGGAACAAAACGGTTAATCAATGAGTTGGTTGCAACCTCTTTACTATTTTAACCTACTGTCAAATAGACCTACTGAGTCGGGGAAACTCATGGAGTAATTAATAAGAGGAGTGGGCCTTACGCAATATTTGTGTGGAAACTAGCGTGGCATCACGCGGGGTGAAACGAGGTACGCGAGATGGAGGGAAGATATCACAACCAATTAAAACATGGCATCGGCCAATCAAATCAGGTATCTTCTTACTACTACACATTTTTAGACTCCGCACCAATTCAAAAACGCCATTTGAACTTCGCACCGCGTAACGGGGACCGCGCCTCGCTGAGTCCTATTTTTATTTGGTTCGTGGGGTAACCTGCTACTTTTGCAGTCGCAAAGCTTTCTTTTTCTCTTAAACAAGGACACAAGAGCATTAATGAAGATATAGTGCCACATTATTTTAAGAATCTATTGGGCCATGGACTAGCAACCTGTCATCAAACTTGTGACATCGCAACCCCAATGTTAATGCAAAAACTGACTTAAGAGATATTAAATCTTTTAGGTTCTGTCGATTTGTATGGAGTTAAACTATTGTTTACATTGTGGTGATGGTGACAAGATCTCTATACCCTTAAAACTACTTTTTCTTCTCATTTATTTGCGTTGTAAAAAATAAAATTTTGTCGCCGAATCAAAAAAGTTAGACGCCTTCTACTCAATATTAGTACAGCTATTTACAATATTTTACTATGGTATTATACAACATACTTACATGAGTATTTATCATAGGGTTTTCATTTTTTCTACAAAATACTGTAGATTGACTCGGTAGAACCAGGAATATGAATAACGTTGTCCAAGACATACTATGGTGGTAGCACCTAAAAATAAAGAGGTGAATCACTACATAATATAAAACAAAGTCGCTTTATCTGTCCATTTGTATGCTTAAATATTTGAAACAACGCAACGGATTTTGATGCGGTTTTTTTTAATAGATAAAGTGATTCAAGAGAAAGGTTTGTATGTATAATAACATCCATTAAATAGTGGCGTAGGCTATATATTTTATACCCGTACGAAGCCGGAGCGGGTCGCTAGTAAAATTATATAAAAAAAGTAAATGGAATTTTTTGAACGAAAGGCTAGCAATCTGTCACCAATGTTCCATATGACAACTCCAATATCTGTGCCAATAAGTGACCTAAGAGATACTCATTCTCCGAGGTTCTGTTTACCCCAAAAGGGATTGAAGGAAGTGAATGTATATATGTGTAACGAATGAACAATGGCCCACGTCTCAGGTCCGTTAATGCATATACATTACAGATACATTTATACCTTTCGGCTTTCTACTATAATTCATCCGCATAATAATATGTCCAACTCAGTAGGGACTTCAATCCCCGGAGTATGTAGGAATGGAAATAAAGTATACTCATTTTTTAATTTACAGTCAACGCTAAAAGAGCAGTCCCAGTAACTTTTGACAAGGTTTACGTTTATAAGAACAAAAGGCAATATTTTTCATTTCGAAGCACGTGAACGTATAGTGGCCATGACAATGCATAGTGGCGCCAGTTTTTAAATGTAAAATATTTTCTTTCGTTCTTATAAACTTACTAGTGTTGCCCAAATCAAATGCGGATGAATCATAGAAGGTTCATGAAATATGAAATTAGAGTCATATTTCTTAAAACGGGTATACAATAACACAGATAACCAAGCATGACAATATAATATATTATATGTATACTGACTAATCTCTCTTGTTTCACTCACACCCATTAACCTTCTCATACGTGCTCTTCTGTTCTTCACTACGTACGGGTGCCTTGAAAAGAATTTCCAATTATAAAATAAAGTTCCTTTTATTCACACTAGACGCAGTAATACATATACACAAATAGAGAAAAAAATTCATTATATAATAATTTACAATAATGGAACCAAGCGCACATGGCAACCCCGCGCAAGTGTGAATAGGATTTGTCTCAGCTAATGTCGATTGTGTGAAATTCACACTGCCAACGCTGATATTCCGACAAACCCTTAAGTACGTACCAGCACTTCTATAAACAAACAAAATATATTACATTGTATAGTTCTAACTGAAAATACAATTGAAACTGTGCAATTTCGGTTCAGTGAGTGTCAAAGAAGAAAATTCGATCTGTGTATGTTCTACGTGGCCTTCCCCATTCAACCCTTCCACTTTATCTATACGAATTCCCTTAAAGTTATTGTCAATCAATAAGCCTATGATTGACTGACACAGGTTCTCGTGTCCCGTATCGCTTTTGATTTTTAATTACGGCAACACAAACCAAAAGAGGAATGAATGATTTTACGAAAGATATCCGAACGAATGATGAAACGAAAGGCGAAGCGTCCATATTACGGCCAATTAGCAACTTCTGCTTTTGTTCTCCTTTCAAACAGGATTCATTTCATCTTTGCTTCATATGACCATATTAGCCCCACTGTTCCCCGAACAGGTAATAGATAGTGCTTGTAAATGGCGATGTGGCTTACTACCTGTCACATTCAGTACTGACTGTCAGATTAACACGTGTGGACATGGAAACCAGAACCTTTGACTACCCCGCAAGGCTTCATGGTCGTGAACGCGTTTGTATTTTGAAATCATAATATTTATTAATAATAAATACGGCTGTAGCCAAGTGGGGAAGACCAATGGCTTCTTATTAGAGGTCCTTAGTTTCAACCCCGGCTCTGGCATGTACCAATGAATAAAATTTACCGTGTACATATAATAAGTGCTAACAGTGAGGGAAAACACCGTGTGGATACCTGCCTATCCCTCACGATTGGTAATAGCCAGTGCCTGTATACGACGATACGGTCCATTACCCATCACGTTGGGTGCTGTCTATCTAGTGAACCGCGGACTTTGAGTTGCTCATGCCTTACATGCCTTCGAAATTTAGGAGATGGGCACTCAAGTCTCTGATTACACTTGTCGTACAGCGTATCTTGTTTTATGTTTATTTTATATTAAAAAATAAATAACAATATTAATACTTACGTGCATAAAACCTCAATATATTTAATTTAAGTATAGATAGAACTTCAAAACTACTCTTCACGTGAAACACTAACGAATTAATATGGAATAACAGTGACTGGTTGATAGCCCTTCGCCCAATGTAGGTGTTCTATTTCAGTGTTGACTTTCATTTATACATTTTCTAAACTTACCCATACTTTATGTTCAGTAAAATATGAAATGAATTTTGATTGTCTTTTGTACTCAGCATTAGGTTTGATACACACTTAATAAAACTTCAGCATACCATATTATCTGCCATGCTAGTTTGGACGTAAAAAGAATGCTAACTAGCTGCCGTTCTTCCCGGCATGTCGTAGGAGGCGACTATGGAACTAGGTGGAATCTATTGGACGTAAGCTAGCAACCTGTCACCAATGTTCCATATGACATCACAGCCCAATATTCATGCTAGTAAGTGACCAAGGATATGTTTTTATGTCCACACCGAAAGGGATTAAAGGACGTGAATGCGTATGTAAATTATTGACTAAATAAATAGTAGACAAAAAAGACAAACGCGCTCACAATGATAAACCCTTGCGGGGTAGTCAGAGGTTCAGGTTTCCATCTCCACAATCGCAGAGGTAATAATTTTATAACCACCTTGAACCCAAATAATGACCAGATAGTCAATACTCAATGTGACAGGAGGTTAGCCATGTGACCATTTACAACCAGTAACTATTACCTGTTCGGGATAAGTAGGTTTCCTCACGATGTTTTCCCTCACTGTTATATTCGGTGCATTTCGCAAATGTATTTTTATAACGAAAAACTTTATTACTTTATTTGTACATGCTCAAGCGGGATTTGAACCCTGTACCCACTGATACAAAGTCAAGCCCCACACAACTGAGCTACGTCGAAAAAATTATGGAAGTACGATTTAATTGTGACACCATCCTTATTCATAATAAAATAGTCACAGAATTGTTTGTAACTAGATTGAATAACATTCTTGGGGAAATTTAAATATTGAAACTATTCCATACTTTGTTAATCACATCATACCAAAAAGGTTTAGTTACTTTTTTAATCACTTACCAGATTGCACGTAAGTGTATTAAATATTATAGTAATATAATTATATTGTAGGACACTATTACAACAATTAAACTAGCCCCTTGCTAAGTACATTTAAGACTTGTGTTAAGGGTACTAATCAACGTAAATTTCAGAAATATGTACTCAATTTATATATATATATGTCGTAGATTGTAAAACGGAACGTCAAGCTAACATTGGCTTGGGTGTATTCGGAACGTGCATTGGCAACACTATGATGGGAGCTGTCAACTGTCTACTGATGGAACGTCACTTTTAAAAAGAAAAACCAGCGAGGCGGGTGTGCCAACGGACGACCGACTTCACCGCGTTCTGAAAAGAGGTTATCCGTATTCATCCGGGTAGTGTTTGATTATTCTTGTTTATTTGTAACTCGGTTGTGATTAAAATAAATCGGAGAGTACTTTAGAAGCCTTATTTCGTTTAATTTGAAGATGGATAAAGATGAACGCCCACACCTCTCCCCTTCTCATATATATATATATATATATATATATATATATATATATGTTACGGCTAAAGGTAGTTGTGAACGTAAACTTAAGATTAGCCCGCTAAACTTAGGTTTATCTTCGAGAAGCAGCTAAAGTTCGATAACATGTTAGTTTGCGTTGTGATATTTCATCTTTAGCCGGTTAATGTGCATATTAACCGAAACGAAACGGCTAAAAATGTATTCGAAGGGCGGAGGGCTTGAGGGGGCGCGGGCGGTGGGGAGACAATTAACTAGAACTAACCTAACCTAACCTAGCCGTTTTATTTTGTAATATTAAATACTTGCAGAAGATTCTGCATTGACCAATTGGTTCCTTATTAGGTTAGGTTAGGTTAGTTGTAGTTAGTTGTCTACTAATTGTTACTTTGAATACCTACATAGTACTTAAAAGTATGTGTAATGAAAGTGATTATTATTTAATAAAGTTTTCGTGTCAAAATAGTAAACATTATTACATTGTTTCCTTTTCCATTTTTAGCCAAGAGCCTGCAGCTACACTTAAGTTTAGCCGGCTAAAGATAGAACAAACTAACATTAACACCTCGTCGAAGATAAACCTAAGTTATATATATATATATATATATATATATATATATATATATATATATATATATATATATACTATATATATATATATATATATATATATATATATATAGATATATATATATATATATATATATATATATATAGTTTTTAACTCTGCCTTTACCGGGTACTCAATTAGCGTTCAGGTGGTTAACCGATCGTTCCACGGGGGTTTGTCAAGATATTTATAGAAGCGCATTAATTTCTTTAAACCCCTTACGGCGTATTCAGAAGTTGAGTGCGCCCATCAACTAAGCATATTAATGGTCTTTTGGCCCCTCGAAACAAATACGCTAAATCGTGACCTAGGACATATTATCATGTCTCCGAGGTTCTGTTAACCCCGAAAGGGATTTAAGGACGTGAAAGTATATGTATGTAACTGATAGATGTCAGATTCATTTGACAGAGGGAAAGCCGTGTCGCCATTTACAAGCACGGCTATTAAGCGTTCAGAGGCCCAAGTCCACTAAATTTAATGTATTTTGCACTTCCGCTACTCAACTAACAACATCGCACTATTACGGAAAACGATTTTAATAAAAAACACCTAAGTAGCCTTTTTCATAGCGAAAATAAGGCTAAGAACTTCCTCCTGAAATGCACTATCATTGTAGGTACCCTGAATAAGGCGCGACGTGAAGTACTATCTAATGTAAAAACTATCCCTCTGAACTTATTCGATACAAAAATCCTAAAAACTGATAACTGTAGTCTTACTGTTTATC